>CAXITT010000540.1:176177-198680 GCA_964033795.1 Lymnaea stagnalis | reverse complement strand
TATATATATATATATATATATAATAATTTTATATATATCTGTCTTTATATTTGCATATATTGATGTAACAATATTACTCAATGTTGTGTAGAAATATATCGTTATCTTACAGCCTTCTGTTTGCATTATCTAAGTGATTTACTTAGATATCGCCCTAGTAACAGACCTCCTCGGTGGTCATAGTAACAGTAATATTTTTAGTCCACTGTAAGTTCCACGTGCCTATGACGTAATAAGTGAAGCTTCGCCAGTGTCTTTTGTTCTTGTGTTCTTTTGGGTTCCATCCACGGCGCCCGTTCCAACTTAAGTTGTTAAACTCTTACAGCTGCACTTCGAAATAACCCTTTTTTCTTAATGGTCGTAAAGGGTTGTGTTGATCAAACAATGATGTTTGTCCGTCACTAGGCGACGTCAAGAGACTGGAAACAGTTATGTGCACTCAAGTAAGTTACTGTTGCCACGTGTGATATTTCGTGGCGCTCTAGTGAAGAAGCCGTGGATAAACGAGGACAAACGGGGTGCCCGGAACGTATCATGAAAATGGCGTCTCTTAAGATATATATATATATATATATATATATATATATATATATATATATATATATATATATATATATATATATATACATTTCTAAAGCCTTTGTGAAGCGCATGGAATGTTATAGCTTAAACCACTATAAAATTACCATTCACCCAGGTAAAGTGCCCTATTCTCATGGCCCTATCCGAAAGGCGAATACGAATCCCCAGTGTGACGCGTGGCATATTTTGGGAAACAATGATCTTGTCAAAATGACAGCAGTGAAAACTCATTGAACATACGCTTGGAGTGTAAAAAGTTTTTACGAGAAACATGGAGAGGAATTTTAACCGTTTTACATTGATCCTAGGTATTAAGCAGTGCCTTCCAATACACTGTGTCCCTGCAAGTTGTCCATGTCTCGATTAAAATTTGTGGACTTCAGTCCATTTTATAAAGTTAAAAACCATTGAGACCTAGTTCTAAATCATATTTTAACGACAATAAATAATCATGACTGCCCTCTGTTCAATGCTTCTTTGGAGTTGTCATTATTTTAGTTAGATTAAAGATTTTTTTATTTTTTTTTTGGCTAAGTGTAAGTTTAAATTTTATTTTTCATTCTTTTCAGATGTCACGACGTAACTTCACGAAAAAGCTCTTCATCCTGGCACTTGGGACGATCTGCGTCATCGCAGTCTGGTTTTGGAAGGAACTACCCCCCATGGATCTAAAAGGTTACACATTTTACGATAACGAACCGGTCAGCACGAACAGAAGCACACGAGGGTCAGCAAGTATTAAACCGTATCATGGTGCTGCATTGTTTAACAAACAACCGTGGATGGACAGCTTCAAACTGTCCATAGGAACTCCGTACACTCCAATGGAAAAAGCCCTGGACGGTCTGAATGCTACAACAAGTGAGGAGATTCTAAGATCTGGGTTTGGTCTCCAGGCGTACGTCACTGAGAACAATGAGACAATCTTGGTAGAGAATGGCGTCCAGTACCGACCATTCCCATTCTTGGAACCAGCCGATAGCGCTTACTATAATTCTGACTTCGAGGCCTACATATCTTTTAATAAAACAGAATTTTTTGAGGGGGATAAAAAGAAGATTGGCCTAGAGATCAAAGAGAAGAAAATAATTCTCTGGTGGCTGCACAAAGGTGAAAAGCTTCCATACCCGGGCTTAAACCCACTGCGCGCATGTCCAGATTTACCTTGTGTTATTACGACAGATCGACAATACACAGACAAAAGTAGTGTGTTGATCATTAATGGTAGGTAGTGTTGTGTTAATTAATGGTAGGTATTGCTGTGTTCATTGATAGTAGGTTTTGTATTGCTAATTAATTGTAAGTAGTGTTGTGTTAATTAATGGTAGGTAGTGGTGTGTTAATTAATGGCAGGTGGTGTATTGCTAATTAATGATAGGTATTGTTGTGTTAATTAATGGTAGGTATTGCTGTGTTCATTGATAGTAGGTATTGTATTGTTAATTAATGGTAAGTAGTGTTGTGTTAAATAATGGTAGGTAGTGTTGTGTTAATTAATGATAGGTAGTGTTGTATTAATTAATGGTAAGTAGTGTTGTGCTAATTAATGGTAGGTAGTGTTGTGTTTTAGACCGACCGAATTTCGGCTTCGTCTTCGGTTTCGGCACTGAAAGTGGCCATTTTATCACTTTCTGCCAAGTTTGGGTTTCGGCCGAAAGAGAAAAGTTAACTTTCGGTTTTTTTTCGGTTTCGGCCAAAATTGACTTAGAGTTTCGGCCATCCGGCCGAAAGTAACTGAGGTTTTCGATCATCTAATACTCAGCGAAATTGATATTTAACAGCAAACTAAGCGATCTTCAATAACAAAATAAACGATCTTTAAGAACACACTAAACGATTTTTAATAACAAACTAAAAGATATATAAAACAAACTAAATGATCTTTAAGAGCAAACTCAATGATCTTTAACAACAACTAAGCGATCTTTAAGAACAATCTAAGCGATCTTTAATATAAAAAATAAGCGATTTTTTAAGAACGAACTAAATGATCTTTAAGAACAAAACAAATGATCTTTAATATTAAACTAAATAATTTATAAGAATAAACTAAGCGATCTTTAACAGAAAACTAAATGTTCCTTAGGAACAAACTAAAAAATATTTAAGAACTAATCGATCTTAAGAAACCAAATCAATTATCTATAAGAACAAACTAAGCTATGATTTTGAAAAAATTAAGCGATCTTCAATAACAAAATAAACGATCTTTAAGAACACACTAAACGATTTTTAATAACAAACTAAAAGATCTATAAAACAAACTAAATGATCTTTAAGAGCAAACTGAATGATCTTTAACAACAACTAAGCGATATTAAAGAACAAAATAAATGATCTTTAAGAAAAAACTAAGCGATCTTTATGAACAAACTAAACGATCTTCAATAACACAAACTAAGCGATCTTTAAGAAAAAAGTTAGTGATCTTTTTTGAACAAACTAAATGATCTTTAATAACAAACTAAAAGATCTTTAAACAAAAATTACGCAATCTTTAAGAACAAACTCAGCGATCTTAAAAAACAAAATAAATGATTTTTAACAACAAACTAAGCGATCTTTATGAACAAACTAACCGATCAAAAGAACAAATAAAGCGATAATTAACAAAAAACTGAGCTATCTTCAACAACAAACTAAGAGATCTTTATGATAACACTAAACGATCTTAAACAACAAGATGTAATGTTAGATGTTTGTTTATTAATATTCACTATTATCGCTTTTTTTTATAAAAAGAATGTAAATATGTATACTTTCCCCATCATTTCCCATGTATGCAGAATGTATGCGGGAACAAATTTCAAAATTTTTCAGTTTCGGCTTCGGTTTCGGCCGAAAGTCATTTTTAACTTTCGGCCTTTTTTCGGTTTCGACCGAAAGTCATTTTTAAACTTTTGGCCTAGTTTCGGTTTCGGCCGAAAGTCATTTTAAAATTTTGGCCTATTTTTGGCTTCGGCCGAAATCAGAAAATCACTTTCGGTCGGTCTCTAGTTGTGTTAATTAATGGCAGTTAGTGTTGTGTTAATTAATGGTAGGTAGTGTTGTGTTAATTAATGGTAGGTAGTGTTGTGTTAATTAATGGTAGGTAGTGTTGTGTTAATTAATGGTAGTTAGTGTTGTGTTAAATAATGGTAGGTAATGTTTTGTAAATTAATGGTAGGTAGTGTTGTGTTAATTAATGGTAGGTACGACTGTTTTAATTACCTTTAGAAAGTACTGTGTTAATTAATTTGAGATAGTGTGGTATTAATTAATGGTAGGTAGTGTTGTTTTAATAAATGGTTGGTATTGTGGTGTTAATTAATGGTAATTATTGTTGTGTTAATTAATGTTAGGTATTATATTAATTAGGGCTGGGTAATGTTGTATTAAGTAATGGTAGGTGATGTATTAATTGGGGCTAGGTAATGTTGTATTAATTAATGGTAGGTGATGTATTTATTAATGGTAGTTAGTGTTGTATTAATTAATGGTAGGTAATGTTGTGCTAATTAATGGTAGGTAGTGTTGTGTTAATTAATGGTAGGTACTGCTGTTTTAATTAATTTTAGTTTGTTTTTTAATTAATCAATGTCAGTTATTGTTGTGCTAATTAATGTTATTTAAAACTGTGTTATTTAATGTAAGGTATTGTTTAGATTCATTAATGGTAGGTACAGTGTGGTAATGTATCGTTAAAACAGTAAAATTAAATAACACAGTGTAACGATTGACCAGGGTGATACTAAAAAATGATTGGCACTGGCCTAAATAACACTCAGCGAGGGTAGGGTTGACACAGGCAGATAAAACGGGTGTTTGAATAGAAGGACCCCCCCGGGGTTCCGGTTGACAATTCTGTTGTGGCGTGTTGATTAGGAGGCGTCGGCCGCCGACCCCCTCGACGTTACCCGGGGAACACAACTACTGGGCGCGTCCTGCGTGGGCAGACAAGGGACGTGCTCGGTTCCTGCCTAGGGATCATGGTTAAAAGTTGCCGTTAATGGTATGAGGCTAGAGGCGAAGGTGGTAAACCTCTGGCCGATGATTCATACTATGCAGCCCTGAGACGCTGCTCCAAGGCAACCGTTTCGTCCCAGCTACTTTTAAAAATAGATGCGTGGTCGAAACCCACTGTAGAAACCCTCTTAAAGGGCGTCCCACGCTTCACCGGGATGGGTGGGGAAGATAGTTTATAAGGATCGAGGAGATTTAAAGTGTTAGGGGTATTTGTATAGAGAGCTAAGGATGGTTTACAAGGATTGAGTAGATTTGAAGTGTTAGTGCTGGTTGTATAGAGAGCTATTGATGCATCGTGTAGATTTGAAGTGTTAGTAATAGTTGTATAGAGAGCTAGGGATAACGTACAAGGATCGACTTTCTCGAAATAAAACATTAGATGAATATGAGGAAGTAACAGCAGCAACGAGAAGCTCAAATAATATTTATATTGTAAAATGTATATATGTATAGCAAATATTTTAATAATATGCGATTGCTTACTTTTCAGAACTGTATTTAAACGTAATGAATATTAATTTTTTTTAAATTCTCAGCACAGCAACTAACAAAAATGAATATTCAAATATCTATTTCAGCACACTTCGTAAACGAAATAAATAGATGTAAATATCAATATTTCAGCACAGTTTGTAAACGAGAAGCCGCCAAGGCGAAGACCTGATCAAGTTTTAGTCCACTACCAAATTGAGCCTCCGAGGCAATATTGGGTCTTTGGCAACCTCTTCGAGAAAGAGAAAAGTTGGAAAGAAGTCTTCAACTGGACAATGTCTTACAGAATGGATTCTGACATCACCATACCCTACGGACTGGTCAGACGGCGTCCGGTTGTGAAAGAAAGAGACTTCGAGAATGTTTTAGCCTCGAAAACCGGAGTCGTGGCGTGGATGGTCTCCCAGTGCAACGCTCCTTCCAACAGAACAGCCTACGTCACGGAACTGCAGAAATATGTCTCCGTGGACATTTACGGTGGGTGCGGTACAAAGCAATGCCCCAGGTCCGACGATAAGTCTTGTTTCAAGGAGATCAATAAAAAGTACAAGTTTTACCTCTCATTCGAGAACAGCTTTTGTAAGGATTACGTCACGGAAAAGCTGTACAGATATCTGAATGCCGATATTGTGCTCATAGCAAGGGGTTACAATTCTTACTCTCGAATACTGCCTTCCGAGATATATCTTAACACCGCAAACTTTGAATCACCTAAGGCACTTGCCGAGAGAATTACATTTCTACACCAAAACGATGATGAGTATATCAAAATGTTGAAAGAGAAAGACAAGTATTTTGAAATTGACGAGGACTACCCCTTGGGGGAAACAGTAAGTTATCTGGAGTACCGCTACGAAGCAGTTCCGACCTGTGAGCTGTGTCAGCGAGTGTGGAACATTGAGAAATACTCAAAGACTTATTCAGATATGGAAGCCTGGTTTAACAACTCTACTTATGAGTGTGACAGATCAGTGTGACAACAAAAGTTTTGTGTCAATGTCGGGACTCCATCTCCTAGTTTGAATTTAATGTTTTCCTTACGAGTCCCATCCACCTGGGAAGCTTGTGGGGACTTTTTCTTGATTGGCCTTTTACTGGTGACCGTACCTCAGTCCACAGGCTTTGAATTAAACCACTCGGTCATCCAGCAAACAGGGACGCTCTTTTTGGCTTCCTGTGAGTGAGCGCATTGACCACAAAATTCCGTCCCTCGCTTATAGCTGTATATAAAGCTCGGCACCGGAATATCTTAAAGAACTGATTTCTAAGCACGTATCTTTAATGAACCTAGTCACTTCAACACAGTCCTTGCTGATAGTTCCCAGGGTGGATGGACACAGAAAGAAGTCAAACGTATTGCGCTCATTTTTTTTGAAGCGTTAACGCCAAAATTATGGAACAGTTTGCCTCAATCTTTGAGGGAAATAGAAAATGATAAAAAAAAGTCATTTCAGAAACATGTAAATTCTTTTTTTAAAAAAAAACAGATTTAAGCACATCAGAGCACTGTGAGCGAGTATATAAGTGCCTATATAAGTATTCAATCAATCAATCCTTTAATCTTATAAATTTCATAACTTTTTTTAGTTGTTGTCATCTTGCTGTTACCTGTTACAACAAAATCGATTCAATAAATTTAAAATCCAATATATGCATTGTCATATGGCTGCGGCTATTCGGACCCGGGTCCGAGAAGTGAGAGTTTGGGCTTGTTATAATAGAAAAAAAAAGATTTTTGGGTTTTTAAGAAAAAATTTGGTATCAAATGAAAGATAATTGAATGGACTATATGTTTGTAAACTTACTTCTTCAGTTTAACTAAAATAAACTATTGCAAATGACATCCGAATAGAATTTATTCAAAATGGAGCCGGAAACGCATCCGCGCTATTCGGACCCTGGTTCCATTAGACCAAATGCTATCTAAATGTAATTTGTGGTAGACAGCCATGAAAAATTCTTAAGTACTATAATACCCTCTATAGATCCATAAAAATTCTAAAATAGTATAATACCCTCTAGAGGGCCATGCCAAATTCTAAAATACTATAATACCATCTAAACACCCAACAAAAATTATAAAATACTTTAATACCCGCTAGAGAGCCATGAAAATTATATAATATTTTAATACCCTCTAGAGAGCCATGAAAAAGTTCTAAAATACTATAATACCCTCTAGAGAGCCATGAAAAATTCTAAAATACCATAATACCCTCTAGAGAGCCATGAAAAATTCTAAAGTATTGTAATGCCCTCTAGATAGAAATGATAAATTTTAAATACTGTAATACTCTCTAGCATGCCATTAAAAAACCTTTGTCCAAGTTTACAATCGATTTTTCAAAAGAATAATGTATCTCATTATATTTATTTTTTTGAATTCTTTGAAAAAAAAAATTTCTTTGCAGACCAAAGAAAAAAAAAAAAACTTAGGTCTTAAAGTATTTATTGTTTGTTGTCAAAAGTACTTAAATCTTTATATTGCTAAGATAATTTTATTCACAAATTTATATTGTGAGATAATTCACCTTGTACACCTAGAATGTCAATCATTTATACGTGCACATCTTTTTGGAAAAAAATTACTTTTATGCAAAATTTATGTTTTCACATTTAGATCAATACCAAAGCACTTTTAGGGTTGATTTTGACCAAAAGTATGATTCGTATTTTTAGCACTAGAGTTTTAGATTATATCAATTTTCACTGTTCAATCCGTCCCACTTTAAGTCTATATGAATTGAAATAGACCCCAAAAAACAAATTGTCAAACAATTTATTCATCAATCTGTTTTTGAGCGTGATCAAAAAATAGATAAGGACAAAAAATCATAAATTTTTGTGTGAATCGACCCCTAATATGTTTTTCTGTATTAAATTAATGTACGTAAAATATCGTGGATTTTCATTAACATTGACAGTTAGCTCGAAAGTCGTTCAGTTTCTTTACGCTTACATAGGAAGTTGTTGGTTATAAAGAGTGTTGGCCACTAAAAATTATTTCAAACTATTCCCATTGCACATAGGATTACATATAAACAATGCCATCACCTCTCTCACACACAGATAATGTGTCCTTCAGTGTTGATAATGAACATCATAATGTGTCCTTCAGTGTTGATAATGAACATCATAATGTGTCATTCAGTGTTGGTTGGGTATCTTTTCATGTCCACAATGACCGCTGTGCGTAATATTGTTTTCTTGCAGTCAGGCACGACGATGCTTGAAATTATTTATGCACGTTTTGTGCACATAAAATGCACTGATTTTAATTTAAAGCTATTATATCACTTGTTTTGCCATTAATGCATAACAAAGACAATATAAATAATTTAACCTTCTTGAGCTTATCAAATATTGTTTTCTTGAAGTCAGGTACAAAGATGCTTGAAATTGTTTATTCACGTGTTGTTAACATAAAATGCACTAATTTTAATTTATGGCCATTGTATCCCTTTTTTGTTGTTGCCGTAAATGCATATTGACGACAATCTCAATAATTTAACCTTCTTGAGCTAACCTAATTTTTTTTTCTTGCATTAAACTAAAAAAAGAACTTGAAATTCTTTATTCTCGTGTTGTGCACAAAATATGCACTAATTTTTATTTATGGCCCTTGTATCATTTGTTTTGCCATTAATGTATATCGAAGTCAATAGCAATAATTTAACATTCTTGATCTACCCCTAAATGTGATTCACTTTAACTGAAAATTTGCTGGAATTATTATCTTGTGTAGTGAAAGAAACCGAGAGGGTCACCCCGTACACTTTTCAAACTTGGTCCAACCTAATGCATGATGACAGAGGCGTGAAGAGGGAGCACCAAAAATACCCTAGAGGGTGCACCATCAAAACCCCAGAGGGTGCACCAACCAAACCCCAGAGGGTGCACCAACCAAACCTAAGAGGCTGCACCACAAAAATCCCAGATGGTGCACCACCAAAACCCCAGAGGGTGCACCAAAAATACCCCAGAGGGTGCACCAACCAAACCCCAGAGGGTGCACCAACCAAACCTAAGAGGCTGCACCACAAAAATCCCAGATGGTGCACCACCAAAACCCCAGAGGGTGCACCAACCCAATCCCAGAGGGTGCACCAACCAAACTCCAGAGGGTGCACCACAATAATCAGAGAGGATTCACCATCAAAACCGCAGAGGGTGCACCAACCAAACCCCAGAAGGTGCACCAACCAAACCCCAGAAGGTGCGACAACTAAACCCCAGAGGGTGCACCATCAAAACCCCAGAGGGTGCACCAACCAAACCCCAGAGGGTGCACCAACCAAACCCCAGAAGGTGCGACAACTAAACCCCAGAGGGTGCACCATCAAAACCCCAGAGGGTGCACCAACCAAACCGCAGAAGGTGCACCAACCAAACCCCAGAAGGTGCGACAACTAAACCCCAGAGGGTGCACCATCAAAACCCCAGAGGGTGCACCAACCAAACCCCAGAGGGTGCACCAACCAAACCCCAGAAGGTGCGCCAACTAAACCCCAGAGGGTGCACAAACTAAACTCCAGAGGGTGCACCAACCAAAACCCCAGTGAAAAATTGCTCAAAGACAGACGTGGCTTAGATCCGCTATGTGATAACCAAGTACGCCGAACGTCATGCGATAGTGAAGTACGTCTAACGTTGTGTGGTAGGGAAAATAGTCTAACCTTATGTAATAGTAAGTATACCATGCAAACATTATGTGATAGTGAAGTACGCCATACTAACGTTATGTGATAGTGAAGTACACCATACTTGCGTTATGTGATAGCGAATTACGACTTTCTAACTTTATTTGATAGTGAAGCGCGTCATACTAACGTTTGTGACTGTGACGTACGACTTTCTAACGTTATCTGACAGTGAAGTACGCCATACTAACACAACGGGGATAGCGAAGCAAGCCTTACTAGCAGTTGTGTCAGTTAAGTGCAACCTATTCACGCTAGGTTATAGAGTCTCTTCAACAGTGGTTATGCAATAGTGAAGCAGGAAAATGCCCACCTGCATAAGGACCACAGAAATTACCACAGAAAATGAAAAAACCATGCTACACGATTCATGGCCCTTGATCTCAATGGGTTTTTTTTTTTCAAATTGAATACACACAGTGTAAGGGTTCATAACTTACTGGAAAATTTCCATATTGCTTAAGAAAAAAATTAAAGTCAACAATATTCTTCATCAGAGAGTCAATAAGAGACATTTGGGTTTGAGGGTACATTGCCTTAGAGATTTGGGTTTGAGGTTATACTGCCTTAGAGCAGCGGTTGTCAACCTGTAGGTCGCGACCCCTTTGGGGATCGAACAACCCTTTCACAGGGGTCACCTAAGACCACCGGAAAATACATGTACTCTTCGGTTATGAAGTAGCAACGAAAATAATTGTGTGGTTGGGGGTCACCACAACATGATGAATTGTATTAAAGGGCCACGACATTAGAAAGGTTCAGAACCACTGCCTCAGAGCTTTCGGTTTGAGGGTACATTGCCTTAGAGCTTTGGGTTTTTGAGGGAACGTTTCTTCAGTCTGACTCACCCTGCGTTAAATATTCAAACACTAATTTCTATGTTTCGTACAAAATGGAATGAAATCGCAATGCATCGCCCTCCGAGTACATCTATTTTTATATAGTTTTAAATAAATATTATAAAATAATTTTTTTTTAAACTCATAACCATGCAAATATGTCCCACCTATTCCTCCATCTAGCGTTTAGCAGACGATTTCTTTTCTTCAAGTCGCCAGCCAACGAAAAGATCGCGTGTGTGTGTGTGTGCGTGTTTGTGTTAAGTTCGTGACTTTTGGGTAAACGCTCGGCGTTCAATGTGAAGGCGTGGACGATTAATTAAAGCCGGGTCTTTTTATTGGTTACGTGGCTTCACACCCCGCACAACTTTAAACAGTGTTCACTTCACATCGCGATTTGTGACTTCAGGGGGAGCACGCTGGTCAATTCTTACAGATTGGGGAACAAAAGAATTTTTATATTATTCAGTCCTCGCCCTGAGAGAAAGAATTGGTCCCGAATCCTAAGTATCTGTGATGAAGAGGGTGGGATGTATCATCCAAAATGTGTTTACTCTTTCTTACTATAACATCTATCATCAAATAGTTCCTTCAAGTGAAGGATGTTTAGTTTGTGTTATGTTCCTAGCTTTCCTGATTAGTCGGTTTATTCGGTATTTAATTTCAGACGATGAATTACCGCACCGTCAGTCATAGCAGGGTTCAAAACTGTAGAACATATTTTCAATGTGACACTTTGGCTTTGGCTTGCACTTGCAATCTTCGTCTGGTATTCACTAACTGCTGCCCTTAGCAGGTTTCCTAAATGTTCGCCAGTCAAAGCGTTTCAATTTTTTTTTGGACTTGATGCCGGTCATTACAGAGAATCCAGCTTCACAAACCGACGGAAGGGATTGATGATGAACCAATTTCTCAACCTACATAACTTGAAGAGTTCGTCACTTGAACATTGTGTTTGGTTTTGAATCTAATCTATTGAAGATCCCGTAGAATGTTATTGTATTGAAATTGTAAATGGCATAGTTGACACTGCTATTAAATGTCATAGTAGACACTGCTATTAAATGCCATAGTTGACACTGCTATTAAATGTCATAGTAGACACTGCTATTAAATGCCATAGTTGACACTGCTATTAAATGTCATAGTTGATACTGCTATTAAATGTCATAGTTGATACTGCTATTAAATGTCATAGTAGACACTGCTATTAAATACCATAGCTGACACTGCTATTAAATGTCATAGTTGATACTGCTATTAAATGTCATAGTTGACACTGCTATTAAATGTCATAGTAGACACTGCTATTAAATGCCATAGTTGACACTGCTATTAAATGTCATAGTAGACACTGCTATTAAATGTCATAGTTGATACTGCTATTAATGTCATAGTAGACACTGCTATTAAATGTCATAGTTGATACTGCTATTAAATGTCATAGTTGATACTGCTATTAAATGTCATAGTTGATACTGCTATTAAATGTCATAGTTGATACTGCTATTAAATGTCATAGTAGACACTGCTATTAAATGTCATAGTTGATACTGCTATTAAATGTCATAGTTGATACTGCTATTAAATGTCATAGTTGATACTGCTATTAAATGTCATAGTTGATACTGCTATTAAATGTCATAGTAGACACTGCTATTAAATGTCATATTAGACACTGCTATTAAATGTCATAGTAGACACTGCTATTAAATGTCATAGAAGACACTGCTATTAAATGTCATAGTAGACACTGCTATTAAATTTCATAGTAGACACTGCTATTAAATGTCATAGTTGATACTGCTATTAAATGTCATAGTTGATACTGCTATTAAATGTCTTAGTTGATACTGCTATTAAATGTCATAGTTGATACTGCTATTAAATGTCATAGTTGATACTGCTATTAAATGTCATAGTAGACACTGCTATTAAATGTCATAGTAGACACTGCTATTAAATGTCTTAGTTGATACTGCTATTAAATGTCATAGTAGACACTGCTATTAAATGTCTTAGTTGATACTGCTATTAAATGTCATAGTAGACACTGCTATTAAATGTCATAGTAGACACTGCTATTAAATGTCATAGTTAATACTGCTATTAAATGTCATAGTTGATACTGCTATTAAATGTCATAGTAGACACTGCTATTAAATGTCATAGTTGATACTGCTATTAAATGCCATAGTTGATACTGCTATTAAATGTCATAGTAGACACTGCTATTAAATGTCATAGTAGACACTGTTTTTAAATGTCTTAGTTGATACTGCTATTAAATGTCATAGTTGACACTGCTATTAAATGTCATAGTAGACACTGCTATTAAATGTCATAGTTATACTGCTATTAAATGTCATAGTTGACAATGCTATTAAATGTCATAGTAGACACTGCTATTAAATGTCATAGTAGACACTGCTATTAAATGTCATAGTAGACACTGCTATTAAATGTCATAGTTGATACTGCTATTAAATGCCATAGTTGATATTGCTATTAAATGTCATAGTTGATACTGCTATTAAATGTCATAGTTGATACTGCTATTAAATGTCATAGTAGACACTGCTATTAAATGTCATAGTTGATACTGCTATTAAATGTCATAGTTGACACTGCTATTAAATGTCATAGTAGACACTGCTATTAAATGTCATAGTAGACACTGCTATTAAATGTCATAGTTGATACTGCTATTAAATGTCATAGTAGACACTGCTATTAAATGTCATAGTTGATACTGCTATTAAATGTCATAGTTGATACTGCTATTAAATGTCATAGTTGATTCTGCTATTAAATGTCATAGTAGACACTGCTATTAAATGTCATAGTAGACACTGCTATTAAATGTCTTAGTTGATACTGCTATTAAATGTCATAGTAGACAATGCTATTAAATGTCTTAGTTGATACTGCTATTAAATGTCATAGTAGACACTGCTATTAAATGTCATAGTAGACACTGCTATTAAATGTCATAAATGATACTGCTATTAAATGTCATAGTAGACACTGCTATTAAATGTCATAGTAGACACTGCTATTAAATGTCATAGTTGATACTGCTTTTAAATGTCTTAGTTGATACTGCTATTAAATGTCATAGTAGACACTGCTATTAAATGTCATAGTTGATACTGCTATTAAATGTCATAGTAGACACTGCTTTTAAATGTCATAGTAGACACTGCTATTAAATGTCATAGTTGATACTGCTATTAAATGTCATAGTAGACACTGCTATTAAATGTCATAGTAGACACTGCTATTAAATGTCATAGTTGATACTGCTATTAAATGTCATAGTTGATACTGCTATTAAATGTCATAGTTGATACTGCTATTAAATGTCATAGTTGATACTGCTATTAAATGCCATAGTAGACACTGCTATTAAATGTCATAGTTGATACTGCTATTAAATGTCATATTTGATACTGCTATTAAATGTCATAGTAGACACTGCTATTAAATGTCATAGTTGATACTGCTATTAAATGTCATAGTTGATACTGCTATTAAATGTCATAGTAGACACTGCTATTAAATGTCATAGTTGATACTGCTATTAAATGTCATAGTTGATACTGCTATTAAATGTCATAGTTGATACTGCTATTAAATGTCATAGTTGATACTGCTATTAAATGTCATAGTTGATACTGCTATTAAATGTCATAGTTGATACTGCTATTAAATGTCATAGTTGATACTGCTATTTAATGTCATAGTTGATACTGCTATTAAAATTAAATGTCATAGTTGATACTGCTATTAAATGTCATAGTTGATACTGCTATTAAATGTCATAGTTGATACTGCTATTAAATGTCATTTGGTAAAAAAGTTCTTCACAAAACATATGACACAAACTTGGTATTTCAAGGGAAGGAAGCGAAAGCATGGATACTTAAGTGGAAAAAAAGCCATGTTCTCCCTTTATGAGACAACTCTGTAATTTCCTCAAGAAAATGTACACTTCTCGGAAATATAAGTGAATCCACACATCCATAATTAATGGAGAAAATCCAATGTTGAAACCGAAAGGAGAGGCGAAGAAGATAGGATTGCGGAGAGCAGCGAAATACAGAGGAGAAAGGAAGACGAAGGAAGAGAATTTCGCGACGATGAAAACGCTCAAAGCGAACATAGAGAAATGTTATTTATAAATAGTTCATCCTCACACACACACAACAGATCATCATCCACTGAGGGAAAAAATATATATTAAACCTCTAAACGACTTTTTTGAAATTAGAACTGGTTACTTCCATTCCTAAATGTTTCGCAATCGAACGTAACTCTTTTCTAGAATATGTGTCTAAATTTCTCTGTATAAATGAACGAGGCAATTAGGACACTTCTAATGATACTACTACCAGAGCTAGTTTAAATAAATAAGATTTTTTTTTGCATGATACTACTACCAGGGCTAGTTTATTTTTGTCTAAGTATGGTTACAAAATTGTTATTGGTGTCTTTAAGAAAAGATTGAACAAATCACAGGACACCAATAACAAATGTTATCGGTGAAAGTAAAAAGAAAATTGGGTACAATTACGGACAAGCCGGCAAGAGTTTTCGTACAGTTATATATTAATATTTTTTTTTACAAATTTAAATCACTTTTAAGATTTTTATATTTACAATTTTTTAATGAAAAAAAAATACGTAACAAAGGACTGAAAACCAGTATGTAAAGAAAAATGATACGAAAGCTAGTGATATTAACAATGTTCAATATGATAATGCTACAATATTTCTAAAAAGAAAACCAAATCAAAAAGACAGTTATAGAAGCTAGTTTAATTTATAGCACAGCAAGTGGAAAAAGTGCAATAATCTAAAGATGAATAATATTAATTTACACACACACACACACACACACATTTAAAGAGTACAATCGTGTAAGTATGTTACGTCTTTTAAATGTTTAAGAGGAAAAAAAATAACTCTTGGCTTGGAAGGCTGCAAACTTATTTAAAGGGATAAAGTTGGAGCGGGCCGGAAAATAAAGTCTAAAAATTGATCCATCTAAAAGCAAATCTTCATAAAAAATTTGAAACTTCTGTGGACGAAAATGCTAAATCTAAAAAAAAAAATATTATTTCCGTGTTCTGGTCGCATTCCGTTTTCTTCTCCTCTTAGAACCGTGAGCAATCTTATATGCAATGCTGACTTGAAGGGCATGTCGCAGCTTGAACCAACTTCGGTGTTAAATTATAGGTTTCAGCCATCTTTTTACTAGCTCGAAAGAAAAGAACGAAAAAAAAGACCCCAACAATGTATTTGTTGGATATTTTATGCTTTTTTTTTTCAAAATGTTGATTCTGTAAAAGACATGGGTGGTTTTTGAAATGTGTGCACAGCAACGAGGCTTAGTGAACAGCAAAGAGGTTTAGTGAACAGCAAAGAGGTTTAGTGAACAGCAAAGAAGTTTAGTGAACAGCTAAGAGGTTTAGAGAACAGCAAAGAAGTTTAGTGAACAGCAAAGAGCTTTAGTGAACAGCAAAGAAGTTTAGTGAACAGCAAAGAGGTTTAGTGAACAGCAAAGAGGTTTAGTGAACAGCAAAGAGGTTTAGTGAACAGCAAAGACGTTTAGTGAACAGCAAAGAGGTTTAGTGAACAGCAAAGAGGTTTAGTGAACAGCAAAGACGTGTGGTGAACAGCAAGGACGTGTAGTGAACAGCAAAGAGGTTTTGTGAACAGCAAAGAGGTTTAGTGAACAGCAAAGACGTGTGGTGAACAGCAAGGACGTGTAGTGAACAGCAAAGAGGTGTTGTGAACAGCAAAGAGGTTTTGTGAACAGCAAAGAGGTGTAGTGAACAGCAAAGACGTGTGGTGTGTGGTGAACAGCAAGGACGTGTAGTGAACAGCAAAGACGTGTAGTGAACAGCAAAGAGGTGTTGTGAACAGCAAAGAGGTTTTGTGAACAGCAAAGAGGTTTAGTGAACAGCAAAGAGGTTTAGTGAACAGCAAAGACGTGTGGTGAACAGCAAGGACGTGTAGTGAACAGCAAAGAGGTTTTGTGAACAGCAAAGAGGTTTTGTGAACAGCAAAGAGGTTTAGTGAACAGCAAAGACGTGTGGTGAACAGCAAAGACGTGTAGTGAACAGCAAGGACGTGTAGTGAACAGCAAAGAGGTTTTGTGAACAGCAAAGAGGTTTTGTGAACAGCAAAGAGGTTTTGTGAACAGCAAAGAGGTTTAGTGAACAGCAAAGACGTGTGGTGAACAGCAAGGACGTGTAGTGAACAGCAAGGACGTGTAGTGAACAGCAAAGAGGTTTTGTGAACAGCAAAGAGGTTTTGTGAACAGCAAAGAGGTTTAGTGAACAGCAAAGAGGTTTAGTGAACAGCATAGACGTGTGGTGAACAGCAAGGACGTGTAGTGAACAGCAAAGAGGTTTTGTGAACAGCAAAGAGGTTTTGTGAACAGCAAAGAGGTTTTGTGAACAGCAAAGAGGTTTTGTGAACAGCAAAGAGGTTTTGTGAACAGCAAAGAGGTGTAATGATTTCAGGGCGCTGTAAAGGCGCCATTTGTTTACCAAAATGTTAGAATCCACATCCTTTTCCCTAAACTCAAAAAAAAAAAAAAATCAACGCTAACTAAAGGGGTCGCGACCCACAGGTTCAGAACCGCTGCTTTAAGTGAAGCTATAATTTAATATGACTGAGGAAGTAGTGTGGGAGAAGAAAAACAAAAAGTTTTGGGAGCCGCTGCTGTATGGCGTAGCAAAATTTGAATCAACCGATGTTAAGCGAAGCGGAATAGAGTTACAACTGACACTTGTCTGCCCAAAGGCTTAGATGAGTTTAGGGCCACCATGGGCGGGCCAAGACTTTCGCAACCCCATTTCCATGATAAAAAAATCAGCAGTAAGCCTAAAATATTTCCCCTCCATGAAAAGAAAAAAAAGGGGACTCCTGAGTTGAATCGACACCTTCAACACTTCTTTGGCCACTGCCACTGCCTACCCGACCATCAAAAATCTCCCCCCCCCCCGGACCCAACCCTTTCCGGAAATAATCGTTTGAAAAAAACCTGGAAGTCCCACACGTAGAATTAAGCATGTCAATGCTGTTTTCTAAGATCTACCCGGGAGAAATAAGAGGGTTTTATCTGTTATCTCTCTCCCCCACTCCGTGACCTTGTTCAAGATCAGTTCTTGCCAACATGAGACTTCTTATTTTGAAGCTGTGCTTCGGGGGGAGGGAGTATGCTTGCCGTGAATTTCCTACTTGAAGGAAGGATTTGTCAAGTGTCTGATTTTGTCCTGGATCACAAAGAGGGCATGGCAAATAACGTGACAGATGTTACACTACAATGGATCCCAGGCTACCTAGATCAGTGGACGCCAAACTTTCGGACTCGCGGACCACCAAATTCAAACCTTTAAATCCCGCGGAACCTAATGTATAATTTTGTTTCAAAAAAATATTAACTCATTTTTAAAATTCTTTAAAATAATGACGAGAGAGCTCTCATTGTATTTATATCAAATAAGCTGTATTTATTTCAAGCTAAGGGTGTCTGATTTTACACTAGATCACGAAGATGACATGGAAATAACGTCGGAAATGTTACGCTGCAAATCGATGATCCGATTTCTAAATCAGTGGTCGCCCACCTTTTCTCTGATTAGTACATTTTTTTTAAATATATATATATTTTTTTTTTAATTTGCTCAAAGGATGTTACTGGGACGTAAATATGTGTTTCCGGTGGTCTTAGGTGACCCATGTGTAAGGGTCGTACGACAGGCCCGATGACAGGCATAATTTATTTTCATTGGGAGAAAAAAAGGCAGCCTTTATTAAAGAAAAGAAGATAGATATTTTCGAGTTGTTCAATTTTAATACTGTAAGTAAATTAGGTAAACATTAAAAATGGCTTAATTGACGTCGAGAGACTTTCTAATAGCACCAGTTCCCAATGTTGATATATTATAAACATGTGCCAACGACGTTCCTTTAGGAAAGCAACTAAATAAATAAATTCTGTCTAAAAATGGAAACTACTGGAAGAAAATTTTAAGCTGCCCAAGTACTTTGGTCTATAGAAACAAATAAATTTACTGCATTAAAATGTGGCATATCTAATTCAATGATCACATTGGATCATCCACACAAAAATTCAGTATATTTGTATAAATATATATATTTGAAAATCTATAGACCATTTTAAACATGAGATTGCGATAACTTCTTAAAAATGTAACCAAACTTTTGCCTCGCGTCTCATCCATATTATCAGAACATCGTGCAGAATCTTTATATGTAAAGAAGATTCTTTTAACCAATTGTTACGTCTCTGACAGCTATAAGATTATTTTTTTAAAAAAAGAAATATTATAAAACTCGTACAAATTTGCTCTTACTTTTCCATGAAATTTACTTTTCGCAAAGTGGAAATAAAAATATATTTAGGCCTACATATTTTGAAAGAAAATCGTAACCTATCTTTCTTTACGCTAATGAACTGTAAATGAAAAAAACAAAACATGTGTAGCTCTATTTTTCAAAGCATTCCATTCTGACACGTATCCTGTAATGTCTAGGGAAAAATAAAATAATCTTATCCTCATCCTCATGGTTTTTAATGAACATTAATAAAACCATTAACCGCCTGATAATACCCTGGGCGCGCAATGTAAATTTTGCGCACGCTCCTGAATCAATTTAATATTCTAATGTCCCGCTCCCTTTTACCATACATTATTTTTTTCTTTCTTAAAAACTATTTTTTTAACTTCGCTTTTTTTTTTTTGGCTGGCTGGAATAAATTTCAGACGGCTAATTAACTCACTTTCCGTCAACCTATCAAGCTGATATTTTGCACATAGACCCTATGCGTATTAGAATACTAAAAATTTCAGTTCCCCACCCTACACAAAACCTTAAAATTTAAATCATGTTTTCCTTTTTTTCTAGGGGAAATGAAGGAAATATGATTTCATGAAATAACATTCCAAAATGACTGCGCTGAATGAAATTCTTATAAAAAAATATATCGCAATTATATTTGGTGCGTAATATTTTCTTTTGTTTTACTGAAATAGTTGGTCCAATAAATATGCGGTGTAAATCGGGTGGGACACTAGAATATGATTATAAAATAAAATACAAAATGCATATAGGTATGGATACAAAATCAAGAGGTAAAAAATAACAGTATGTCACCTCTATCCAGAGATAAAAAGTAACACTGTCACCTCTATCCAGAGGTAAAAAGTAACAGTATGTCACCTCTATACGGAGGTAAAAAGTAACACTATGTCACCTCTATCCAGAGGTAAAAAGTAACACTATGTCACCTCTATCCGGAGGTAAAAAGTAACAGTATGTCACCTCTATCCGGAGGTAAAAAGTAACACTATGTCACCCCTATCCGGAGGTAAAAAGTAACAGTATGTCACCTCTATCCAGAGGTAAAAAGTAACAGTATGTCACCTCTATCCGGAGGTAAAAAGTAACAGTATGTCACCTCTATCCGGAGGTAAAAAGTAACACTATGTCACCCCTATCCGGAGGTAAAAAGTAACAGTATGTCACCCCTATCCGGAGGTAAAAAGTAACACTATGTCACCTCTATCCAGAGGTAAAAAGTAACACTATGTCAACTCTATCTGGAGGTAAAAAGTAACACTATGTCACCTCTATCCGGAGGTAAAAAATAACACTATGTCACCTCTATCTGGAGGTAAAAAGTAACACTATGTCACCTCTATCCGGAGGTAAAAAGTAACACTATGTCACCTCTATCCAGAGGTAAAAAGTAACACTATGTCACCTCTATCTGGAGGTAAAAAGTAACACTATGTCACCTCTATCCGGAGGTAAAAAATAACACTATGTCACCTCTATCTGGAGGTAAAAAGTAACACTATGTCACCTCTATCTGGAGGTAAAAAGTAACACTATGTCACCTCTATCCGGAGGTAAAAAATAACAGTATGTCACCTCTATCCGGAGGTAAAAAATAACACTATGTCACCTCTATCCAGAGGTAAAAAATAACAGTATGTCACCTCTATCCGGAGGTAAAAAATAACAGTATGTCACCTCTATCCGGAGGTAAAAAATAACAGTATGTCACCTCTATCCGGAGGTAAAAAATAACAGTATGTCACCTCTATCCAGAGGTAAAAAGTAACACTATGTCACCTATATCCGGAGGTAAAAAGTAACAGTATGTCACCTCTATCCGGAGGTAAAAAGTAACAGTATGTCACCTCTATCCAGAGGTAAAAAATAACAGTATGTCACCTCTATCCAGAGGTAGAAAGTAACAGTATGTCACCTCTATCCAGAGGTAAAAAGTAACAGTATGTCACCTCTATCCGGAGGTAAAAAGTAACACTATGTCACCTCTATCCAGAGGTAAAAAGTAACAGTATGTCACCTCTATCCAGAGGTAAAAAGTAACAGTATGTCACCTCTATCCAGAGGTAAAAAGTAACAGTATGTCACCTCTATCCAGAGGTAAAAAGTAACAGTATGTCACCTCTATCCAGAGGTAAAAAGTAACACTATGTCACCTCTATCCGGAGGTAAAAAGTAACACTATGTCACCTCTATCCGGAGGTAAAAAGTAACACTATGTCACCTCTATCTGGAGGTAAAAAATAACACTATGTCACCTCTATCCGGAGGTAAAAAATAACAGTATGTCACCTCTATCCAGAGGTAAAAAATAACAGTATGTCACCTCTATCCAGAGGTAAAAAATAACAGTATGTCACCTCTATCCGGAGGTAAAAAGTAACAGTATGTCACCTCTATCCGGAGGTAAAAAGTAACACCATGTCACCTCTATCCGGAGGTAAAAAATAACACCATGTCACCTCTATCCAGAGGTTAAAAGTAACACTATGTCACCTCTATCCGGAGGTAAAAAGTAACACTATGTCACCTCTATCCGGAGGTAAAAAGTAACACTATGTCACCTCTATCCGGAGGTAAAAAATAACACCATGTCACCTCTATCCAGATAAAAAATAACACTATGTCACCTCTATCCAGAGGTTAAAAGTAACACTATGTCACCTCTATCCGGAGGTAAAAAGTAACACTATGTCACCTCTATCCAGAGGTAAAAAGTAACAGTATGTCACCTCTCTCCGGAGGTAAAAAGTAACACTATGTCACCTCTCTCCGGAGGTAAAAAGTAACACTATGTCACCTCTATCCATTTCACGACACTCAATTTGAGTCATGTTGAATCATTTGTTTTCGTATGCATCAGTACCAGTATAGGTTTTCCTGTTGACATTTTTTGTTCGCAGTACTAGAATTGATAGCTTAGATCTTATATCCATCAATTTTATTAGAGAAATAAGAGTACAATAAAAAAAATTATTATTGGTTTTAATTGTTTTAATTATCATATAATTTATGCCCAGTGGCTGTCTGCGGGAAATATTTTAAAATTCGGTGGTGTTGGGGGTGGGGGGTGGCTGTTGCAGAGCTGTACAAATGTTGAAAATCCCTACCTAGAACATTTACAAAGATGTCCCCCCCCCCCCAAACCACCAATATTTTTGTTAGTTCCATTCCACTTCACGTGCCATCCTTAACTCCATGACTCGCTTCTCCACACTTCGACATAAATTATCGCAACTGTCATGGTCTCTACACACCCCGATTCTCCTCCTCCGTGGCGTCGTGTCACTTGACCAGAGGCCATTTTTTTTCGGACCTGGCATACATGTACTGACTCTCTCAGTGATCGAAGTTTTAAATATTTTTTTTTAAAATATGTAATTGTTTAATAAAAGAATATTAATAGAGATGTCTGTAATTTAGTGTTTTGGATTGAGGTTATTTTCAAAAATGTTCCGCTTTTAATGTGACGTCTAATTTCTAAACCC
>CAXITT010000540.1:143252-176170 GCA_964033795.1 Lymnaea stagnalis | reverse complement strand
CCCCCCCCCCCGCTCTCCCTCGTAACACATCATCACAAAAATATGACCCAATCCCCCCCCCCTTTTTTTTTCAGACGCCTGACGTTATTTATGGATGACCCCTTCGCTAAAGAATCACATTTGCCAACGGGGATCACTGGGACCACTCCCAAACCAACTCTCTTAATTAAAACTGTTACGTTCAGCGTCCGACTCACGCGTGCCCACTCCTCTGCCCTCCCGTCCACCCAAAAACCAATTTACACCTAAGTATCCCCCTCTCTTTATAGTATACCTACGCGTATAGTTCAATCCATATTCAGGCACACAAAAAAAAAAAAAAAAAACAACTCTCAGTTCTCATCCAAAAACGAAGATTCTCAGGGGTTCTAACACCTTGATGGCCACAACTTTGGCATTGGTGAATAGCTTTCAAAAGTCAAACTTGTCTTTGAATCATGTTTGGTTTGATGTGTTTATCTTGAATATAAAGCGATACGGGATGTACGTCGGTTGAAATGTTTACTAGCGTTATTTTGAATCTGGCTTTTTTTTTATAGGAGAGAATTTTAAAGGCACTTGAGGCGAAATGTTTTTGACAAGGCCCTAAATGTACATGTCAGCTGATCATGCTTTTGAAGTAGATTTGTTTTTTTTCGAATACAAGTCATGGCTGAAGTGGTGCCCTGGCTAATAAAATAATACAAACTTCAAATAAATGGGGGGAAAATAAACGGAAACCTAATGACATCTAGCTGGTCTCGAGTACGTGGTAGGCCAGTACTCAGCAACCCCCAACCACGTTCGATACGTGCAATGGACTACCGAACGAAAAATGATGAATATTTTTTTTTTTTATTGAACGGAATATTTTTAATTGAGAACCGTTGACCTGGTCGCTCGGAACGCACCAGTGAACATAATTTGAGGACACAAATTTGCCTCATTTGTCGGCTAGCAACGCGCTTCGCTTCACTGAGCGCTTCGTTTGACCAACCTGACGACGCCAATGGTGGGGCACAACGTGGGGATGCTTACCTTGCGGTCGTGAGTGCTAGTAGTTCCTAAGTGTCAAAAGCCTGACATACGCGGATTATAAAGTATGTTGAATTTACTTCAGGACAAAGCTGTACCGCTTGAAAAGTAAGTTGTGCTTCATGTGTCTACGTTTTAAGTTTGTAGAATAAAATTGCAAAAGTTGATCGTTAAAGATGGGTTATTTTTAAAGTCATTGAATTTTCTCTTTTTTTTTAAAAGAACACAAATAAATTATTCCTCAAATATTTACCACCTCCCCATCCGGAAGTGAAAAGTAACACCATGTCACCTCTATCCGGAGGTAAAAAGTAACACTATGTCACCTCTATCTGGAGGTAAAAAGTAACACTATGTCACCTCTATCCGGAGGTAAAAAAGTATATCCCAAGTATATTCGCTGCGTAATATTTTCTTTTGTGTTTTTCTGAGATAGTTTGTGAATTAAATCTGCGGTGTACAAGAGAATGTGATTATAAAATAAAAATTTTAAAAAATGAATACAAATAATTTATACATAATACTAAGTTTTTTAAGGATTGTTTAATTTTTTTGTAAACAGTTCCCCGCCTAATTCCGTATGTTTAAATATTAAGGTTATTCATTTGAACATTAAAATCTATAACCAATGTTAGAATCTGTGACGATTTTGGGTTTTAAAATATTTATATCGATATCAACCAATTGGATCTTCAAATGGTGTGTTCTTATTTTAAAACAGAAAGAACTTTTTTTTTTTTTGGGGGGGGGGGGGGGGGGGTTATGGAAAAAAGTGACGTTACACAGAAAAATTGTGACCTTTTGCCGTGCTAGTTCATAAATCATATTAGAACAATTAACTTAAAATAGGCTTCAAACATTAAACAAAANTACGCATACATATGTAGATACACCTAATATTCTTCCCAAACAAAATTGTTGACATCCTTGATAAATGAAGCAATATTTAAAAAAAAAAACAATTATACAAATTTACACAATGTTAGGTTTGTAATTTAACACACAGTAGTTAGCTTTTCTAAACGTTTCCAAGTTTTACCAGAGTTTTTTTTTTTTTTTTCAAACCGTTTTGTAGAAAGGTCTTAAAGTGTTTATGTGTTTTCAAAAACTGATCATTGAATAAATCGTTAATGAATGGCATAATTATGTTAAGGATATCAGAGTAAGGCCTATCGTTACAATTTAGCCTTAATTTCCCAATATTCAGTTTGTTGAAAGTGTTTAATTGGAATTTCACGCTACCATAATGTTTTTGGATCAATTCCAAATTAACTTTCCACTAAACACATTCCTTTACCCCAGCGGTTCTCAACCTGTGGGTCGCGACCCCCCCTTGGGGGTCGAATGATCATTTCCCAGGGGTCGCCTAAGACAACTAAAACACACATTTGGTAACAGTTATGAAGTAGCAACGAAAATAATTTTGTGGTTGGGGGGTCGCCACAACAATAAGAGCTCTATTAAAGGGTCGCGGCATTAAGAAGTTTGAGAACCGCTGCTTTAACCAAAGACGTAGAATTTTTTTTTTTTTATATTGACGGTTGAGGATCAACGAAACGTTTCAAAAACTAGTGCTAAAGAAAACACAAATCCTTTCGAATGAATCACTGATGGGACACGCACTATATGTATGCGCCCGTTAAACTCTTAATTTTTTTTTGGGTGGGGGGGGGGGAGTTTTTATTAAACGTTTCAATTTATCGAGCTCAGCTTGCATGGAATCGAGTACATATAAAATTATGAAAATTACTATTTTTTTTAGAGCATGATGCAATCATAGTTAACAAGTTTCTTACATTAAAAGTCATGCTTTTTCTGGTGAAATATGAGCATGAAATGTAATTTGAAAAAAAAAAATTGCAGGCACATGTTTGGTACTTGGCGAAAACTTTGGTAAAATTAAAGGCCTTTATATTGATGTGAAGGTATTATAATAACGTTCTACTGAAGTCTTTCAACTTATGAAATCGCAAAAAGTAAAGAAATAAAAATACGGATTTTTTTTATTTTTTTTTTTTGCGAACAATTGGATGTAAGACTTGGCTTGCAATCTGGAGTGGAGAATATTCGGAACAGTACGATATTTAAAATCGAATATTTCGCAGGTTTCTTTTCCTGTAATTAGTGAAAGGCACCATTTATTATTATTTATTTTTTTTTAAATATCATAAAACTGACAAAAAAAGCAGTTAGAAAAAAAATATATTTTCGTTGAGTTGTTCTAATAATTTTTCTGCGGAGGGGGGTGGGGCAGTTGACTTTTTTCCGAAGGGGAGAGTGATAAGTGGCGTAAACAAAATAATTTAAAATTTAAATAATCAATATCAAATTCTATTGAACCCTGCATAAAAACCAATCGATGGAAGCATTCCGTTGTGCTTACCAGTTAGGCCGACGAATTATTTTTGTGTCCGACTTCTAAAATTTAAAACAATCCTAAATTGTCAACCTAAGCGTCGCGCTATTGGACAAGAACATTATGTCTCTACCACTCAAGTTTCCCATTTGAGGTACGGATTATTTAAGTGTCCCATTTGAGGTACGGGTTATCTAAGTGTCCGATTTGAGGTAAGGGTTATCTAAGTGTCCGATTTGAGGTAAGGGTTATCTAAGTGTCCGATTTGAGGAAGGGACTATTTAAGTGTCCCATTTGAGGAAGGGACTATTTAAGTGTCCCATTTGAGGTACGGGTTATCTAAGTGTCCGATTTGAGGTAAGGGTTATCTAAGTGTCCGATTTGAGGAAGGGACTATTTAAGTGTCCCATTTTAGGGACGGACTATTCAAGTGTCCGAGTTTGGTAAAACGTGCTAGTTCATTAAGATATAATGTATCGTTACCCAAATCCATTCTGAGAAAAGAATGCGCAAATCGATAGCCATGATTTCTATTTGTCTTTAATTGATTTATAATTTCTTTAAATGTACATTTGTTTGTTCTCTTCTCTAGATGAAGCCAATGAGGTTTATTAAAAAAATTGCCTGCTATTTAATATCAATCTTGATTGTATTGAAAATCAGCTTTCTCGTGTGGAACTCCAATAATTTTTCAGTTAAATTTCAAAAGTTATCCAATAGCGGACAGGAGTTCTCAGCGACAGGAATGTCAAAATCTTCAATAGTTTACGGCATGAATAAATCAGCAAAAACATCATTTAGCCAAACGTTTATTCAGAATAGTATCGAGAAAAGAGATAAGCTATCAACTACAGCTAGAGAAACTGAACATACGTTCATGAATTTTCGTCAACTGTCAATAAAAACTCCGTATACTCCAATGGAAAAAGCCCTGGACGGTCTGAATGCGACAACAAGTGAAGAGATTCTAAGATCTGGATTTGGTCTCCAGGCATACGTCACTGAGAACAATGAGACAATTTTGGTAGAGAATGGCGTCCAGTACCGACCATTTCCTTTCTTCGAACCAGCCAACAGTACTTTCTATGATTCTGACTTCGAGGCTTACATACCTTTTAATAAAACAGAATTTTTTGAAGGCGATGAGAAGAAGATTGGTCAAGAGATTAAAGAGAAGAAAATCATCTTGCTATGGCGTCATAAAGTCCACCAGAGCCCAAAGGATGGATTAAATCCGTTAAGAGCATGTCCGGACTTTCCTTGTGTTATAACGTCAGACACAAATTACACAGAGAACAGTAGTGTGCTGTTTATTGATGGTAGGTAATGTGCTGTTTATTGATGGTAGGTATGTGTTGTTTATTGATGGTAGGTATTGTTTGTAGGTGGTGTTTTGTTTATTTATAGCAGTAATTTTGTGTTTTATACGAACCTTTGCAAGATCTGAAAGACATTAGGAAGACTTATAAAAATTAGTACAAAATATTTTTAAAATTAATGCAATCAAGTAAGGTCAATTTACAACATACAATACAATTATTTTTGCAGCTACCACTTTAATTCAATAAAATATGAAGAGGTGTTAGGGTGAAAACTAAAAATATTGTTCACTTTTTAATTTAAAGTAAATTTAATAGGGAAAAAATCATTTGATTTTATCATGATCAAAGTCCTAGAACATATAGGAGGAAAGCATCGGCGAGTAGGACAAATCATTGATGGGACTGACAGATTATTTCAGATCTAAATGAGTCACATGTGAAGTATTTTTGTTTAAATTGTGTTCAAATTCAGTTGCAGTCTATCTTTAGTGTTAATAAACCTTTGATTAAAAAATTGATTAGAAGAAATTAATTTTTCAAGACCAATAAAACTTATACATTCACACCAAGAAAGTTTTTCAAGATTATTTCACGCTTCAGAAGGGTCACCAGATTTAAAAGAATATTTTTATTTATCGAAGTTTAAATGTCAAAGTGATATTTTGGTAACCTATTGAAATTTGACTCTATAAACCAAGTAAGTCTTGAGTTAATGTAATACCTAAGTCTATGACCGTTATATGGAATGAATAATAAATCAGCCATGACAACGGTTGGTTCCTACGACATTCCATTAATACAGAATCTAATTCCAATTTTTGGTTTCCATCAGTACCTATTATCCATGAAACTTTGCGGGACTGTTCACTTAGCTGTCACCACGATCAATAAAAAATTTCAAGGAAAAGTTCTTAACATTTTGTTAAATATTCTTTTAGTCCAGTTTGTCAAAGATGAGAAGCCACCTGAACGCCGAGCTGATCAGATCTTCCTCCTCTATCAGGTAGAACCGTACGTCCACTACTGGTTGTATGTAGATGTCTTCAAAACAGAACCAAGTTGGAAACACGTATTCAACTGGACGATGACCTACAGGATGGACTCGGACATCCCGACCCACTACGGACTTGTCAGAAGACGTCCGGTTGTACAAGACAAAAACTACCGGGAGATTTTAGCCGCTAAAACTGGTGTCGTCGCGTGGATGGTCTCCCACTGTGACGTACACTCTAAAAGATTAGAGTACGCTAAAGAGTTACAAAAATACATCCCCGTGGATATCTTCGGTGGTTGTGGAACTTTGCAGTGTCCTCGGGCAGATGATAAGATGTGCTTACAAAACATCACTAAACACTACAAGTTTTACCTAGGATTTGAAAACAGTCATTGTAAAGATTACATAACGGAAAAGCTCTTTAGATTTTTAAAAGCAGATTTGATAACCATTGCAAGGGGGTCAAACGTTTATTCAAGAATTCTTCCTTCAGAAATTTTTATAAACACGGCCGATTTCAAATCTCACAAGGAACTAGCAGCAAGACTAACATTTCTGGATAAGAATGATGACGAGTATATAAAAATATTAAGGGAAAAGGATAAATACTTTACAATCTTGGAAGATTACCCACTACCTCTCTCTGGTTGGTTGGAGTACCGCTACGAAGCTGTCTCTTTCTGTGAACTGTGCCAGCGAGCTTGGAACATTGAGAAATATGCCAAGACGTATCCAGACATGGAATCCTGGTTTTGGAATTCCACTTATCAGTGTCAAAATCCCACTGACATTTAACACTATTTTTATTTTTATAATTCACAAGCTAAATAAATGTCATTTATATAAATATATATATCACCATGAAACACAAACGAATTTGCAGTAAAATTTATTAATGTTTTAAACCTTCTAAAAACTTGTCAACAAAATGGTTTGTTTGCGAAAGTAAACGTTAAACCGAAACAATCAATGCTATTTATTTGAAATTATCGTTTTGCTCAATTTTAAACAGTTGACGGCGCTACGTCATCCCCACCTCCGGGTTCTGATGAAAAATTTTGTCAGAAAGAGTTCACCAGGTGTTGCCATGTATGTTATAGCAAGAGACGATTCCACCGGATGTCAATAATGCGTCTGTTAATCTCCGTACACGCGTAATATGAACCGTAATCTTGCGACGACCACCGTGGCGAGCCTATGCTCTGGATTGCAGGAATGATATTCGTTAGAATTTTGCCAAACAGTCGTAATGCGCATCTTGAGAAGGGTCTCCTGCACGACAGTAAATGCGGTTTCCGTAAAGAAATTGAACTATTTAGTTGGCATTTTTGGCGGCCAGGCTGTTACAGGAGGCACGCAAGGAACAAAGTGTTGATGTCTTCTCATCTATGTAGACCTGACCAAGGTTTTGAACACTGTTAGAAGAGAAGGTCTTTGGAAGGTCGTGGTACGGCAATTCCGTGATGGTAGGCAGGATAGTGTTCGTGAAAATGGGGAGACGCCTCAATCATTCCGTGTGGCCTAACAATGATTTTTTCCTGGCTACAACACATTTCAGCCTCATTTTTTCCGCCATGCTGACTGATGCCTTTAGAGAGTGAGATGTTTGGATCTGTGGTATTTGTCCTACCTGCAAGACACTTCATGTCCTATCCAAGGATCTGACTGACTTCATAATGGTCTTTCTGTATGCCAACATATGTTTGATCAGAAGCGGATGTACAACGCAGTCTTGATAATTTTTCAAATGCCTGAACAAACTTTGGACTCACCGCCTGAAAAAGACCCAGTTCATATACCAGCCAGCTCCTATGAAACTTTAATTATATTACGAATATATTTACGTGTTAAAAAGCTTCTCTCACATTGACAGCATACTGTCCCCAAGCGCAACCGTCACTGACGCGGTTAACATTCATATTGCAAGACATAGGCAACCTATGGCAGATTGTCTTAGAATGAGTGGATCATGACAGTTGTAATAACATAAAGATTGTTATGCTCCCTACATTTCTAAGTGCTTGTGAAAATGCACGGTCAATCAAAATCATGCAAAAAAGTTGAATCACTTCAGTACGATAAGTCTCAGCAAAATTCCTAACGTGAAATGGCAGTACAAATAATCCCAGAAGCAGGTCTCCGAGCATCATAAAAATGTCAATGCAGTCCCAGCTTCGCTCGGCTGGACAGGTGAATTTTTAATATGACCGCTTGCCCAAATCATGTTCCATGGTGAGCTCGAGCTGGTGGGCAGATGAAACGCTATTTAAACAACCCAGTACCTCACTGAAAGCGTTCCATATGTACCCGGATGTGTAGGAAGAATCGGAAAAGGATCGAGCATAGGCTAAATACAATAGGAAACCAACAGAATAGCGGCGGCAGAGCACAAAAGACAAGCCAGATGATCCCGCGATTAAATCTGCAGCTGGAGATTTCCAATCCATCCGCTTTACTAGCTGCAATAGAAGATATCGCACTAGAGCAGGCCTCATGAGCCATCTGCGCCCCGAATGCAATGGTTATAATGGTCAGTCCACTTTCAACAAATAGATATATGTGTAATATTCCCTTCACAACGCAGCTTCCATAACATTCTATATAACGCCAGTAAGTCTACAAGGAGTGTTTACCAACATTTTCTCACCTGTATGCCTCTATGCACAAACTTACAGCCAGTGAGAATGATTATTAAGTTAGTTTTGATCTATCATGTCTTTTTAAAAGATGAAAAGTGTGTATGTGGCTGATGAAACATTTATGTTATACATTGATATAATTTCTGAGATTTCATTGTCAAAAATCAAATACACGTGGAATTGTTTGTGAATGGTTTTGTTACGTTCATCAAATAACGACACAATCATTGTTATGTTCATGGAAAAACGACCCAGTCATTGTTATGTTAAACTAATAATGACAAATGTATTGCTATGTTCATGGAAAAACGACCCAGCCATTGTTATTTTAAACAAATAACGACACAATAATTGCTATCTTCATGGAAAAACGACCCAGTCATTGTTATGTTAAACAAATAATGACAAATGTATTGCTATGTTCATGGAAAAACGACCCAGCCATTGTTATTTTAAACAAATAACGACACAATAATTGCTATCTTCATGGAAAAACGACCCAGTCATTGTTATGTTAAACTAATAATGACAAATGTATTGCTATGTTCATGGAAAAACGACCCAGCCATTGTTATTTTAAACAAATAACGACACAATAATTGCTATCTTCATGGAAAAACGACCCAGTCATTGTTATGTTAAACAAATAACGACACAATCATTGCTATGTTCATCAAAGAGTGACACAATCATTGCTATGTTCATCAAAGAGTGACACAATCATTGCTATGTTCATCAAAGAGTGACACAATCATTGCTATGTTCATCAAAGAGTGACACAATCATTGCTATGTTCATCAAAGAGTGACACAATCATTGCTATGTTCATCAAAGAGTGACACAATCATTGCTATGTTCATCAAAGAGTGACACAATCATTGCTATGTTCATCAAAGAGTGACACAATCATTGCTATGTTCATCAAAGAGTGACACAATCATTGCTATGTTCATCAAAGAGTGACACAATCATTGCTATGTTCATCAAAGAGTGACACAATCATTGCTATGTTCATCAAAGAGTGACACAATCATTGCTATGTTCATCAAAGAGTGACACAATCATTGCTATGTTCATCAAAGAGTGACACAATCATTATTAGGTAATATAATAATTTTGAGCCACTATAATCCTCAAACGTATTCTATAATCTAATCTTCTGGAGGTAAGTAACGGTTAGCTCGTGTGGGGGCTGCCGAAAAGCTATTGTTTGAGAAACGCTGCCGTAGATTCTTTTCGTGCGACTGAATTGTGCGATATTCGTTTATAACACGTCTTGCCTCCCAAGACCGATGAATAGTTTAACCTCAAGTCAAACTGAGACGTGATTCAAAAACTGGTAGAACAAGTTCGAATTTGGGTTTTCCGCGAGGCGTGTCGTGTTCTAAGTTTTATGGCTGAAGTTTCATTGTGTAGAAAGGTGAAGAAAATTTATTTTTTTCAAGTGCCGGTAGATATAACGAGAGTGACGCCCGACGAAAACAGAGTTGTCCCAACAGTTCATTTTCACTGGTCCGAAAGCGTGATTTGATGATAGCTCAGAGTCCCCGCACGTCAGTGCAAGTGGATGCCAGCGAGAGTTCAAGCCAGTGCTCGTGGTTATCAAGGAGTTCAAGCTAGTGCTCGTGGTTATCAAGGAGTTCAAGCTAGTCCTCGTGGTTATCAAGGAGTTCAAGCTAGTCCTTGTGGTTATCAAGGAGTTCAAGCTAGTCCTTGTGGTTATCAAGGAGTTCAAGCTAGTCCTCGAGGTTATCAAGGAGTTCAAGCTAGTCCTTGTGGTTATCAAGGAGTTCAAGCTAGTCCTCGTGGTTATCAAAGTGGACTGGTTCATATATGTAACTTGATTTGATAGTACACTTTGTGAAGATAAAGAAGTACCGTGTCTTGTTGTATACGAGTGGGTTTTTTTTGGTGATCATAGTGTGTTGACCCCCCCCACATCCTTCAAAGGGAAGGGTGCAAAAGAAAAAGAAGAAAATAAGTAATAGTGTGGGGGGGGGGGGTTTCGTCGAAGGACCAAAAACAAACATTTTATCACTCTCTCGTTGTGAGAGAATTTTTAATCACACACACATCGCTAATTTACAATATATTTTTACTATACAACGATCAATGTGACAATATTTACATGTCATTGGTTCCCTTTATGACAAGGGGGAAAATGCATCGTAACTGAATGTGACGTGGACATTCCCATTAAACCATAAGTGGTTCTTGGAGAGTTTGATCAAAGTACCCTTATTCCAAAAGTTATAACTCATTTTTTTTTTTAATGTAGAGCTTAGAGGAATAAAAAAAAAGTTTTCAAATGGCTTCGATGGACGTTTAAGTTTAGTTAATTTTGGTGTATGCATTTCTAAAATAAGTCTTTATTCAGAAAGGTGCGCTTTCAAATATCTATTAAAGACGGAGTTTCGGTGCGCCTTTGTTCGGTTCATGCATATATATATATATATATATATATATATATATATATATATATATATATAAGAATAAGCTAAGCTGACAGTAACGCCAAAGAACTGAAAAGATTTAAATACGGTCGGTATTTTAAAAACATCATATTTATTTTCTATTATTTTACGGAAATCGAATAGATTTAAATGCGCAAAAAATATTTTATATATACGCTTTTATTTTAGTAAAAGTTTAAGTATTATTATTATAAATTGCAAATATATTTAAAATAACAACTAAGGAACTATCTTAATCAATTTAAGATTGAAAGTTATGAAAAAATTATAATTAAAGAATTACACTGTAATCACATTTATAGGGAAAACCCAAACATCAGTTATTTTAGTGCGTTGTTAATCTTGCGAAATAAAATTAATTTGTTCTAAATGAACGCACAAATGACGTCATAGCGCGAATCGCCAATTTTAGTCAAAACTCTTAAATTTCTTGGATTCAAAATCATGCGTTACACAACTGATAATTGTTTTTTCCATTTTAAAAAGTAAAATTAATGAATATAATTGATTGCTTTTTAAATTGTTAATAAAAACACACAAATTTTGTATTTTTAACAATTAATAAGTTTTTACTTTTTTTAATTTAAAAAATATACTTTTATTATATTTATAACATAATAAAAACGTAACCTTAAAATATTATTCTATTAAGAAAATGCTGTTTAATTCCATTGTGTGGCGAAACTTTATACCCGAATTGCATTCAATAATCTACTTATAACTCATCTATTTAAGAACAAACCATATGACATGCAAATAATGTTAGTTTGGGTTTGGAAGGGACTAAAAAAAAGGAATTAATTTGATAATTATTAACCTTCTTAGATGCATATATATTGGGGGTAGAAAATAGGGTGTGTACATTTTTTAATAAGGATGACAATATCTTCAAATCCAATGATGTTACATTTGTGGAAAAGAGATGTTACATGCTCTTTTTACAAAAAAAACATATGTTTACCAAATACGACAATCAATGGCGTTAACAAAACGTGGGTACATTTATATGAAAACACCCATGAATTTCATAACCCAATCATTTTACGCAATTGAAAATTTAATTTTGACATATGGAGATAAGATAATATTTCTTTCAAAATAATGAAACAAAAATATATATATATTTTGCGAAAAAAAAGTGGGTTTGTAATTTTATGAGATTAACAATTTAAAATATATTAAAAAAAGACTCTCAATTTTGTTATAGACGTGAAAAATGATTGCGAGATTCTTCTTTAGATAAAGAATTCTTTATTTTACGTCTCAGATAATTTACAATTAGAAAAACAAGGCAAAATTTACTATCCCGAATGCAATGATTAATTTTGAAGAAAATATAATTTTATCAAACTCCTTTAATATAAAATATATTTATATCACATACAGATTTTTGGTGTAAATTTAAGATTACGTTTTTAACAATTCTTAAAAAAACAAATTTGTAGTTCAAGGACACACAAAGGGTAAATCTAAAGTATTTCTCTAGCGTAGAAATCAACCCTCAATTAACTTCTTTGGTGATAAAAGTGATATAATTAGTGATAATTTAGAGTGGGTCATTTAAGGTCATGTTTATAGGAGAAAAATGTAGTTTAAGGGCGTGACATCGAGTGGCATATTCGTATAATATATAGCAGATAAATACCTCTCTAAACTTAATGATGTTAGATCCGTAAATATCATGACGTAGAAAAATTATGTTTAAAGTTAGGAGGAATTGGGGTGAGTTTTTGCAATAGAAGGTAGAAATTATTGAAAAGGGCCTATTATTATAATACCGATAACATCGGGTCATATATTCCAGTTTTAAATAATGATTTATTCTTTTATTAGAAAAGTTTGATTTAAAAAATTTAAAAAATATCTGTTTGAAAAATTGTTAAAAAGAAGAAAAGAAGAAAAAGCTGTTTAAGGCATAGCAATGTCTCAAAAGCACAATTTCGGCACTAAGTAGATTTTCCTTTTTTAATTCAATTCTGCATGTATTGTGCCCTCATTATAAGCTTCTTAAATTCCACACACACTACAGTTCTTCCTAGATTTTTATACCGATATCAAAAAAAGATAGGGTGGTGTTGCATTTAAAAACAATTAGAGAGACGGAACAATGAATACCATAAAAATTTATACCGCTATCAATCAATATGTATACGGTTATTTAAAATGAGTTATTGGTCTTAAATTTATAGAAAGTAATCTATATATATATATATATATATATATATATATATATATATATATATATATATATATATATATATATCGGTTTATGCCGGGTATATTGGCTAGTATCTAATATAATGGACAAGCGAAAAGAAAGAGAACAAATATTTAACACAATCTCTTCTTTTTTTGTCCCGATCAATACGTCTCTTTTATGATCACCTGACCAACAACAGCAGTGTTACCATGCCGACTTTGCTGAAGTAAGCCGAACAAACAAAACTGGGGTTTTTTTTGTTAGTCGTATCAGCAAACCCTCTGTTCAACAAAGAAATAAGCAGCTGTCAAGGCATTTGTATCATTCCCACGTCAGCTCCGACAAACAATAAACTGTTGTGTTTCAGTTGGCTGTTGTAGACAAAGTGCACCTAAAGTCAGCAATATAACATACCAAGCGATAACATACGTGCAGGAAGATAAAGAAAGTGAAAATGCATCTATCTGTTGCACTGGTTTTCATGTGTGGTAATTTTCTTCATTCCATACTATAATTAAAAAAATTAACTTTAAAAAATTTCTATTGCAAGAAACATTAGTATAAGTTTTTATCATTTTTTTTAAACATGTAACAAAGAATAAGTCTAACAAACATTTATAAATTCAATGTGAAATTCGTTCAACAAGAACTTCTTCCAAATAAAATTGTTCAAAAAATTCTTTTTTTTTTTTTAATATGGGATTTTATGACCACTTAAGCAGTATTTTATTACCGAATAAAAAGATGTTTTTCCTACATCTAAACTTCTCCTCAAACAACTCAATTTGTTCCTAAAACCTTTGAATATGTGTTAATAAATATAATACCTTTGCGTACGTTAAGCAGTTGTTAAAACATTCCAAATTGAATCCATTCATCTAAATATCTTTAAATGCATTTTAATTATTTTTTTTCAAAATAAAGTGTCTAAAATTCCTGATTCCCATGTAAATGTGTACAGCAAAAGAATCTGACAAAATGAGTATTTGAAACAAGTATGGCGGCTCAAAAAAACAAAATTTCATCCGAATATGACATGATTTTTTTTTGTACAAGATTCTTTTATTGATAAGAAAGTAAACTACTTTTCTTTTGTTTCTTCACGGATAAAAGGATAAAACAGTGAGAACACATAGAAAGGTAAGTATTGCTGTTGGCAACTTGTGTCCACTTTAGCGATCTAGATTTCACTTAACTATTGATCCTTTTGATACCTCCCCCCAACAGTGGGTGTCCGTGAGCTGGGGGGGGGCAGCCGGGTCTCAAGCCAGAATAACTAATTAGCAGGTGTTGAAACGGTTCATTTTTACACGTTATTATTGCTTCAGGGCTTGCTTCAGATGGGACTTGTACGGACGAGCATTTTACCCACCGTGTGATGTACACATTCAAGGTAAAAAAAAAACAACAACAAAAAGAATGTGTAAATGTCATGAAAGTGTTTTTAATGCTAGGAGCGAGTCAACAATAGGTGATTATAAAAAATAGTAATGTTTACAAAGAGTACCGTTTACTTCTTGTAAATGACTAAGTTTAGGATTATGAAAGAAAGAAAAAAATGAAAGCATATTCAATAAGAATGCTACAGAAATCAGAGACATCTTCTGTAGTGAACTGACAGTTCACGCATTTACCCGTGTTACCTGTATAACTGACGATTCACGCATTTACCTGTTTCAGATCAGTCGATATCAGCAAAAAATGTTAGTTTAAAAAGGTTGCTAGTCTTTTTTTTAGGAAAGTTGCCTACTGTAGGTCCACTAGCTTCAAGTCATACTATAATAATATATACACCAAAATGCATACTATATTATATTTATATTAACAAGTCAAACTATCTATCAGTTACATCTACTCGTCATTCTATCTGGTAGTTCACCCGCCAAAAATTCATCATGTCCATTTTAAACATCGACTTGTTGCTGTTCTGAATCTTTCCGTGCGTGCGCAGATGGCTGATCGGGTCGACTCTGGCATTCAATGTTCCGGTGCAGAAGGTTCGGCTATTGATGGGACAACGCCAGGTACAGTGTTGATTTGGGTTCTTCTGTTAGCATCACATTGCATTGAGTCCTCGAGTAGGGAGGAACGCCATCCTTTGGGGACCGTTCCCACTTGTCTGGGTTAATGAGAAATGTTTTAAAAGATGAATTCAGTGTGTCTTTAAACTGATACTTCTGTCCTCCTGCTAACCGGGTGCCGGCGTAAAACTTTATATCGTGGAACTGTCAAAAATTTGAAATGAACTGTTTGGGGCTTCTATATTTGTCCATTATCTTTTAGTGACCTCCTCTGCTGACAGTTCGAAAGCCTTGGTTAGTTCTTCATAGGTGGAGAAGAAGTCAACATAACTCACACTTTTGCTGCAGCATCAAGTAGCTAGTTCCACGCTCTTCCTTGCGAAAACCGACTGCGGGTTTATGCTGGATATGGAACGATGGAGCAGACAATGTTTGGGGCACCTTATGTAGCCTCTCCCTCATGCCATGGAGGGGAGCAGTGGTCCTTAAGAGGGCTTCTCAGTTGCTCAATTCTTACTATATGTCCACTACAAGTCTTACTAATATGTCCAATACAAGTCTTATTATGTGTCCACTACAAAGACTTACTATATGTCCACTATAGGTCTTAATGTATGTCAATTACTAGTCGTACTATGTGCGCACACAATTATTGGCATAGAAGAAATGGTAATAGTGGCATCGTCACTTTTTTTTACTAATTCTCATTTAATTTTTTTTTTAAGTCAATTGTTTAGAAAATATTTTTAAAACGCTTAGGTCCAGAGACGTAGATTAGAACAATGGTAATAGACCAGACAGTTGCCGGGCCCGAAATGTCGGCATTCCGGAACTACCCATAACCTTGGTGGATGACTTGGAACTCCAAACATTAAACTTTTAACGGTTGGAACAGGTATCACTTCCTATGTTTAACGCTTCCTATCTCTATTCACATGATGACATTAGCCGAGCTCCAGTTAGATACAAAAAAATAGACAAGTTTTACTTCGTATCGTATTCCCCCTTGCGTTGCCTGTCCAAATTAAGATTAAGAAAAGAAAACTTTTCGGCATACATCAGGCCTCGCGCTGGATTATTTGTACGGCCCCTGGCTAACAAAGGGCGACTACTTCTTGTTGGACAGAAGTAAACGTACGCTTTGAACCGCATACAGTGACCCAAAAGAATTTTTATTGGAAAGATTGTTTTTTTGTTGTTTTTTTTTACAGCGTCCCTAGAGCTTTTTATTCGAAAGTCTTTTCACAGCGCCCCTACTTATTTTTTATCTCAAAGTCTTTTCACAGCGCCCCTACTTATTTTTTATCTCAAAGTCTTTTCACAGCGCCCCTACTTATTTTTTATCTCAAAGTCTTTTCACAGTGCCCCTAAAAAAATTTTTTCCGTAATTTGAAAGTCTTTTCACAGTGCTCTTAAAGTTTTACATTTGTTTCAAAGTCTTTTGAAATTCCATGATGTGACGTTGGCAGGTATATATCGACTCTTCCCCTTGATAACCCACATGTGAAACAGACATGTTTACTGGTATCTAGGTCTCAACAGTGAACGTCTATAATCATAAATCCCGAGTGGGCGTTGTCTGCCCTTGGCCAAGAAAGATAATACCTTTTAAACCATTTTAAATAGGTTGTTGTTGTGTTTTTACGGCTCAACGCCCTCAACTAAAGCAGGAAAAAAAAAACAACGAAATATGGTTATTTCAATTTTAAAACTATTTTTCCTTTAATTAGCAAGGCGGCACACAGAACAGCAGCACAGCAGCCTACATCCCGGTTGATGACCAATGCGGTCATTTGTGTGCTTTTGGTTCATACATAATCCAGGGAAAAATGTTTACATACTATGCTCTTCTTCTCTTTTTTTTTTGCACGTGCGACGTGATGGCCTTGACCCAGTGAATACGTCAATAATACACAATTCCATGACATCTGACATCTAGGTACTTTCGAGCCAAAATCGGTTCGACCTCATAAGGTCATCCCGGTGCGCCGTTAATTCGACTAAGGACAAAACGACCCCAACTAATCTACCTCGACCATTCGGGCCCGCCACATCTGCCCCCCCCCCTTCCTCGACATAAGGGCCCCGTCAAAACAGCCCCATCGAGAAGCCCCAAACAATTTGACTTCCGACTATAAAAACCCCCGACAAAAAAGGACGTCGTAATTAAGGGACCCCCCGACAAAAGGGCCCCCCCCCCGTCATTTAGGTCACCAACAAAAAAGCCCCCCCTCCCCCCTTGACAATATGACTCTCGTCAATATGGCTGCCGAAAATTTGCCCCCTCCCCCCGTACCCAACCGCCCCTGAAATAAGTTAATATCCTATTGTCTCGCCCTCTTGTACTCCTCCCGTAAAACAAATGAAACTAGTAATCACCTAACGCACCTGCGGTATTTTTAAGAAACCACATTCAACGCCCTGAACGGATATATTATTATTTCATGAATTCAGCGCCATCTGAACGCATTAGTGATATTGTTCAAAGAGAATTTTGTTTTATTTCTATTCTTAAAACTATTCTTAAAAATGTTGAATTTTGAGTATAACCCTTGAACATAAAGACAAGTTGTTTACGTCATGGAGACCAGCACTGTACGGTCAGTTGGGTCAAAACTCTGCTAAGTACAAGCTCCTGGCTTAGATTAAAATCCAGTGTTCATTGGCAATAAATCCTTCATCCCTCAAATGAGTAAATGTAAAAAAAAAAAAAAATTCTCCAAGTCCGGCGTGTACACAAAGAATAATTTATTTTATATTAATATGAGCACTTATCCAAAAGCTTTCTACCCCTCGACAGATAATGTCAGTGACACTAAATGGAAAGCGCTGCGTGTGGTCAGCTGCGAGCATCTTTATTCTTACGGCCGGTCCGTTCATCATCTGGTCATATACGATTCAAGCGAATACGATGATTGTTGAGGTGCCTTTTTCAAGAGCAGAAATGGCAAAGCCATCGATTCCTTACGACGTGATCGCAACAGCAACATCAGCAACAACCCCAATTAGTACTCAGAGCGACATTAACACCACACAGATAGTATTGACAACAGATCGAAAAACTGAACATACGCTCATAGATGTTCGTCCACTGTCCATAAAATCTCCGTATACTCCAATGGAAAAGGCCCTGGATGGCATGAATGCTACAACAAGTGAAGAGATTCTAAGATCTGGATTTGGTCTCCAGGCGTACGTCACTGAGAACAATGAGACAATATGGGTAGAGAATGGGGTGCAGTACCGACCATTTCCTTTCTTGGAACAAGCCAACAGTACTTACTATGACTCTGACTTCGAGGCCTACATACCTTTTAATAAAACAGAATTTTTTGAAGGCGATGAGAAGAAGATTGGTCAAGAGATTAAAGAGAAGAAAATCATCTTGCTATGGCGTCATAAAGTCCACCAGAGCCCAAAGGATGGATTAAATCCGTTAAGAGCATGTCCGGACTTTCCTTGTGTTATAACGTCAGACACAAATTACACAGAGAACAGTAGTGTGCTGTTTATTGATGGTAGGTAATGTGTTGTTATTTGATGGTAGGTAGTGTGTTGTTTATTAATGGCAGTTACTGTGATGTTTATTGATTGTAGGTATTGTTTATTAATTGAAGGTATTATGTTGTTTATTGCTAGTAGGTATTGTGTTTTTTATTCATGGTAGGTTTGTGTTGTTTATTGATAGTAGGTATTGTGTTTTTTTTTGTATATTGATGGTAGGTTTGTGTTGTTTATTGATATTAGGTCTTGTGTTATTAAAACATAGAGGGTATTATATTGTTTATTGATGGATGTATTTTTTATTGCTGACCAGCTATGCTAGAGTAAAAGAAACTTAAAAAATAATTATAGACGCTCCAAAATGAATGGAATTTAATTAGTTTATTTTACAACATACATTATAAAATATCTGAGGAGTGAAAGGAGTCGACAAATAAAAATATTTTTAAATTTGTTAATAATAATTGTTATAAAAAAAATCATTTGATTTCATCACGATGTAGAATGTATCTCAGAACAGCACTGAGTAGGAGTAAAAATCGTTGGTTGAACTGAAAGTTTATTTCAGATCTTAGCATGATGTCACGTGTGCAGTGGAAATGTGTTGTAGTTCTTTTTTTTTTTTAATGTGTGTTCATTTTTTTAATGCAGCAAATTTTTATGTTGCATGATGTTGCCAAATATTTCAGTATCATTTAATTTTTTTTTCAAGATCAATAAAACTGAGGCATTAAATCATAAACGTTCGAAAAGATTTTTCGCTCCTGAAAAATTTCACCCAATGTAAACGACTTCATTTATTTAAGCTTAAAAGTCAAAAGATAAATATTGGTAACCTATTGGTATGCGCCTCTATCAAACAAAGGCCTCAGGAAGACTTACGCTAATTTGATATCAAACCAAGGTCTCAGTAAGTCTTATGGTAATGTGATATAGATCAACGCCTCAGTAAGTCTTATTGTAATGTAATACCCTAATCTATAATCTCATTAGATGGAATAATAAATTCACCATTACAATAATTAATTTCTGTGACTTTTCATTTATAAAGACTAGAATTTATTTTTGTTTCCATCGGTTTATTTTCGTTTTTACATGAATTTTTGCAATAGCTAAATAAATATCATAATAAATTAAATACCTTTAACGAAAATATTGATTTCAATTATTTTTAACGCATACTTTTTAGTTTTCCGTATCCATTTTTATTTTCCAGTCCAGTTTGTCAAAGATGAGAAGCCACCTGAACGCCGAGCTGATCAGATCTTTCTCCTCTACCAGGTAGAACCGTACGTCCACTACTGGTTGTATGTAGATGTTTTTAAAACAGAACCAAGTTGGAAACACGTATTCAACTGGACGATGACCTACAGGATGGACTCGGACATCCCGACCCACTACGGACTTGTCAGAAGACGTCCGGTTGTACAAGACAAAAACTACCGGGAGATTTTAGCCGCTAAAACTGGTGTCGTCGCGTGGATGGTCTCCCACTGTGACGTACACTCTAAAAGATTAGAGTACGCTAAAGAGTTACAAAATTACATCCCCGTGGACATCTTCGGTGGTTGTGGAACTTTGCTGTGTCATCGAGCAGATGATAAGATGTGCTTACAAAATATCACGAAACACTACAAGTTTTACCTAGGATTTGAAAACAGTCATTGTAAAGATTACATCACGGAAAAGCTGTTTAGATTTTTAAAAGCAGATTTGATAACCATTGCCAGGGGGTCAAACGTTTATTCAAGAATTCTTCCTTCAGAAATTTTTATAAACACGGCCGATTTCAAATCTCCCAAAGAACTAGCAGCAAGACTAACATTTATAGATAAGAATGATGACGAGTATATAAAAATATTAAGGGAAAAGGATAAATACTTTACAATCTACGAAGATTACCCACTACCTCTCTCTGGTTGGCTTGAGTACCGCTACGAAGCTGTCCCTTTCTGTGAACTGTGCCAGCGAGCTTGGAACGTTGAGAAATATGCCAAGACGTATCCAGATATGGAATCCTGGTTTTGGAATTCAACTTACCAGTGTCAAAATCCCACTGACATTTAACATCTTATAATATAATTATATAGTATATGCTAGAGCAGTGATTCCCAAAATGGGGTCCGCGGTGGACTGCTATGCGTTTTGAGTGGGGCTGTGAAGGGGGTCATTAATTTTCTAATTTTATGAATTTGCGATTTTTGACGCTTTTTGCATGTCCCGTGGAGGACTTCAATTAAGTTAAAAAGGAGAATTTTTATATTCACTAAACTTTAGAACCGCTAGTATAGTATATTGGCAAAGGCACACATCTTTCTCAGAATCTAGCAGATAATGTCGAATGTGTACGCGCCACTAACTTGCGAAATCTTCGGCATATGGCGAAACGTCAAGAATAGTGGTCAACAATGGTCAACACTGAAATCATGACTGATGGAAAAGGACCCTAATCTGTTTTATTTTGATGTGTTGAACACGATTATAACCGTGAAATTATTTTTATTTGCTATTCGTTTGAAATTATTTCCCATAGTTTATTTTCTATGTTTCGTCGTGTAAATGTATCCAGTAGGATTGCAACAACATCCTCAAGTAATGCAGTTCGCAGTCTTTACGGTGTGGAGGGAGCCCAACAACCAATAAAATGACGGTTACCTCTGCTCAGTTCCTCCTCCTCTTTCCGGCGGAATGGCGAAGAAGAAGAAGTCAAGAATAGTCTGCCTACCAAACATTCCATCTGCATTCTACCCACAAGGTTAAGAAGAAAAAAAATTAACCGGAACTCTTAAACGTGTTGTTCTGACGGATCTCCACGGAGAATCGCAAACGATATCTAAATCGATTGTGCCTGCGTCACAACTACAATGTCTCACAATCACAATCTAGTTATGAGTTATAATAACAGAGGCGTTGTGGATCAAGGGATGGTGACTTTACTTTATTACGTACTTAACACACGATCACAACAGTAATGATGGTTAATACTTGAACTTGAAATACGAGCAAACACTCATGCTAAACATACGGATCCGAAAACTCTTGGAATATAGCTTCTCGGTAAACTTCTTGGTGACTTCTCTACTTGATTAAGATATCATTATGACCAAATCTTCTTACATTGAAATGGACTTAAATCAACTGCCACCATTTCGTCTCCGTCTTCATTCCTCTCTGATTGGTTAATTTTAACCAATTGCCCATACTCCATATATTACAATTGATAATACTCACATTACTTAACTCCCTTGTATTCATTATCGCGAATCTGTGACAGTCGCCACAAACATAAAAGTAAACAGGTCTGCAGGAGACCTACTACATAAGTATCATACGAAACAACGATACATGCCCACGCGTGTCATTTCATCAATAGCAATGTCTGTGAGTATGATAAGGAGGAACTTCGAGAAACGAATGAATTGAAGAACCCAAAGTTTCCTTATTATCTTTCTCTTTTTTTAAAAAATGAAACAAAAATAATAATGGAAATATCACCATTTCTTGAGGGTTATTCAATGTTATTCACTTTTGCTGACAACATTGATGACCGTGATGAAGATAAATCAAAATTAATATCACCAATGAATGAATTGAATAAACCTAGGGTTACACATTTTATTTTTTTTTTGAAAATATTAAAAGAAAAATAATAATATCAATATTAACTTTCTTTTAGTTTTTCTTCTTCAAAACTGTTTACATTTGTCTAGGTCTGATATAAATTATTTTTTTTTAAATAAAGGACAAGTAGGTCATCATGCAGATGTAAGCAGATTTCGCAGAGTGTTAAGCATATAACATACGATAACAGCAAGACGTCGAGCAAGAATGAATTTGGGATTCCCGGCCTAGAGTAAGACAGACAGTCTGACTTCTGGTAGATGACCAAAAACCACTATCATTTTATGGCAGATTGCCGAAAGTCTCAATCACTTTTGGCCGAAACCTAAATTAAAACTGAATATAACTATTCTGTTTCAACTGAAACCGAAATTAAACCGAAAGTTAACTTTTCAGTTTCGGTCGAAACCAAAACTAGGCCGAAAGTGATCAAATGGTTCTTTCAGCTACGAAACCGAAGCCGAAATTCGGTCGGTCTCAAGTTCTTTTTTAACTAAGAAACGAGTGTGCTCTTACTGAAGTGAGAAATGAGTGTGTTTTTATTGAGATGAGAAATGAGTGTGTTCTTATTGAGCTGTGAAATGAGTGTGTTCTTAACGAGCTGAGAAATAAGTGCGTTCTTATTGAGCTGAGAAATGAGTGTGTTCTTAACTAGTTGAGAAATGAGTGTGTTCTTAACGAGCTGAGAAATAAGTGCGTTCTTATTGAGCTGAGAAATGAGTGTGTTCTTAACTAGTTTAGAAATGAGTGTGTTCTTATTGAGCTGAGAAATTAGTGTGTTCTTAACGAGCTGAGAAATGAGTGTGTTCTTATTGAGCTGAGAAATGAGTGTGTTCTTAACGATCTGAGAAATGAGTGTGTTCTTAACGAGCTGAGAAATGAGTGTGTTCTTAACGAGCTGAGAAATGAGTGTGTTCTTATTGAGCTGAGAAATGAGTGTGTTCTTAACGAGCTGAGAAATGAGTGTGTTCTTAACGATCTGAGAAATGAGTGTGTTCTTATTGAGCTGAGAAATGAGTGTGTTCTTAACGAGCTGAGAAATGAGTGTGTTCTTAACTAGCTGAGAAATGAGTGTGTTCTTAACTAGTTTAGAAATGAGTGTGTTCTTATTGAGCTGAGAAATGAGTGTGTTCTTAACGAGCTGAGAAATGAGTGTGTTCTTAACTAGCTGAGAAATGAGTGTGTTCTTAACTAGTTTAGAAATGAGTGTGTTCTTATTGAGCTGAGAAATGAGTGTGTTCTTAACGAGCTGAGAAATGAGTGTGTTCTTATTGAGCTGAGAAATGAGTGTGTTCTTAACGAGCTGAGAAATGAGTGTGTTCTTAACTAGCTGAGAAATGAGTGTGTTCTTAACTAGTTTAGAAATGAGTGTGTTCTTATTGAGCTGAGAAATGAGTGTGTTCTTAACGATCTGAGAAATAAGTGCGTTCTTATTGAGCTGAGAAATGAGTGTGTTCTTAACTAGTTGAGAAATGAGTGTGTTCTTAACGAGCTGAGAAATAAGTGCGTTCTTATTGAGCTGAGAAATGAGTGTGTTCTTAACTAGTTTAGAAATGAGTGTGTTCTTATTGAGCTGAGAAATTAGTGTGTTCTTAACGAGCTGAGAAATGAGTGTGTTCTTATTGAGCTGAGAAATGAGTGTGTTCTTAACGATCTGAGAAATGAGTGTGTTCTTAACGAGCTGAGAAATGAGTGTGTTCTTAACGAGCTGAGAAATGAGTGTGTTCTTATTGAGCTGAGAAATGAGTGTGTTCTTAACGAGCTGAGAAATGAGTGTGTTCTTAACGATCTGAGAAATGAGTGTGTTCTTATTGAGCTGAGAAATGAGTGTGTTCTTAACGAGCTGAGAAATGAGTGTGTTCTTAACTAGCTGAGAAATGAGTGTGTTCTTAACTAGTTTAGAAATGAGTGTGTTCTTATTGAGCTGAGAAATGAGTGTGTTCTTAACGAGCTGAGAAATGAGTGTGTTCTTATTGAGCTGAGAAATGAGTGTGTTCTTAACGAGCTGAGAAATGAGTGTGTTCTTAACGAGCTGAGAAATGAGTGTGTTCTTAACGAGCTGAGAAATGAGTGTGTTCTTATTGAGCTGAGAAATGAGTGTGTTCTTAACGAGCTGAGAAATGAGTGTGTTCTTATTGAGCTGAGAAATGAGTGTGTTCTTAACTAGCTGAGAAATGAGTGTGTTCTTATTGAGCTGAGAAATGAATACCTTTTACATTATCCGTAGATCTCTAATTAAAGCTATTCACATAAGTTTGTACAGCGGTGAGGGTTAAAATTGGATGTTAATTAAACGCTTACCATTTCAAGCTTTCAACAGATTCTAACAGGAAAATGTTGTAAAAAATGAAGTCTGTTCGTGGCCCAACCTCAAAAATTCACTGCCCTAGAGTATTATAGTTCTTTTTGCGTGAAGGGCCCCTATTAAATAATTTAAAGGCAATATGTTTGCAAATCCCTGACATTGTAATGGAATCAGTTTGAAAACTTAACAATAATAAGTATATGATTGAGGTCTTGACTTGTCTAGTTTTAAAGAAATGAACTGCAAATCTTAGAGCTTGTGATTTTTATCTTGCTTGTTTTAAACTTTAATTATTATAAGCAAGAGAAATTCAACATCGATGAATAGTCCATGCTAAATTAACGCTACTTAGTTGATTTTGCATGATTTTGCAAATCTGTCTCCACATCATCAATCCAAAAATCAATATATCATATCATGCAAAATCAACTAAGTAGCGTTAATTTAGCATGCTATGATATGTTGATTTTTAAACTTGATATAGTAATACGTTACGGGTACATTTTTGTTTGTTTGTTTTTAGCGACACAATTTGTTTTAATTATCAACAGCGTGATGGTTCATTTAAAGTATTGTGAACATTTAATTTTTATGAGGATTAAAAATGAATAAACAAGTGAGTGGTCGGGGGGATCGAGTTCCCTCTAACAGAAATGGTGGATTGAATATGCTCCTAAGGACTTTGAAACAAATAGGCATCAAGTTTTCCATACTAAAACTAGAGGGACACCAGATTTCCCCCTTGTTTTTTTTAAATTATTTTGTAGCCCGACCAATCCACTGACTGATGTATATGCTTGCCTGTAAGTTAAGGTCGCCTAGGTCACGTTACGAATACCTGTATCGATCCTATTGCCATTCGTCGCAGGTGTCCGACATAATCCTATCTAAAATTGATATTTCGTCCTCACGTGTTATCGAATGTTCCCGATGAAGAATCCTTTTGACTGTGTACAAACTGACATTCATCTGGTGATGATTTCCTTATGTCATAAACGGATGCTGGGGCGAATAAAGTGAACTCAAGTTGCTACGTGGACGTTCCCCACCTGCTAGAAATCTCATTCGGCAAACAAGATTCGTTTGATAAACAATCACATGAGAGTCGTCAATTTGATGGTACATGTCTGGTGTTGTTTTTTTTCTGTTTTTTTTCTTCATTTCATTGTTTGTTTTTGCGTTTGTACCTTGGTATGTTTCTGTTTGTACCTATGTATGTTTCTGTTTCTATGTATTTTTCTGTTTGAATCTATGTATGTTTCGGTTTGTACCTATATATGTTTCTGATTGTACCTATGTAGGTTACAAGATGCTTGAAATTCTTTCTTCACATGTTGCCCAACTAACTTTCACGTATGGCCATTGTATCGCATGCCAATGAGGCATAGCGACGACAATATCAGTACTTAAACTTTCTTGAGCTACCCCTAAATGTGATTCAGTTTAACAGAAATTTTGCTGGAACTATTTCTTTGTGCAGTGACACAAGCCAAGAGGGTCAGCCCGTGCAGTTTTTCAAACTTTTGAAAATATCACCCCAACCTATTGCCAAATTACAGAGGAGTGAAGAGGGTGCACCACCAAAAAAACACCCAGAGGTTACACCACCAAAAACACCCAGAGGGTGCACCACCAAAAAAACACCCAGAGGTTGCACCACCAAAAACACCCAGAGGGTGCACCACCAAAACCCCAGAGAAAATCGGCTCAAGGCAAAGCTAGGCTTAGATCCGCTAAGTGATAATGAAGTGCATCTAACGTTATGTGAAGTATGCCATACTAACTTTATGTAATAGGGAAGTACGCCATGCTAAGGCTATGTGATACTGCAGCACGCCATACCAAGTAGTGTGATAGTGAAGCGCGCCGTACTAACGTTATGTGGTACTGAAGTATGCCTTACCAACGTTATGTGATATTGATGTAAACCATACTAACGTTATGGGATAGCGAAGTACGCCTTACTAACATTTTGTGATAGTTAAGTGCGTCTTATTCACGCTAGATTATTGTGTCTCTTCAACAGTGATTATGCAATAGTGAAGCCCACCTGCATAAGAACGAGGTGGCCTACCACAGAATAAACATTAAACAAAGAAAAACGCGATTCATTGCAAGGCCAAGTTCACACGGGTAATAAAGGGGGGGGGGGGCTGCAATCTGGTTAGCAAAATAAGAAATGTGTGAAACAAGTGCTATATGTTCTAAGTGCTGTATTTTTACATATATATTTTTTTCTTTTTAAATTTTATTCTGTTTTTTTCTGTTGTTTGTTCGCCGACGAAGGCTTCCTGCTGACACGTTCGTTGTTTTGTTGCGTTCCTTTTTTCATGTTTAACCTTACTTTTTTTCACTCATTTCCAGTTCAAACAATCGAATTCCTTTCAAATACATTTGTTGCGATTTTTGTAGGAAGCCTTGTCACAACTTTCGAATTACAATTTGATCAAATTCCCATTTTTGTCCACACACACAAAGACAAGAAGAAAGAAACAACGCACAAAATAGTTCGCTCAAACACGTCATATTTGACGTAAATTTGAAGCTAATTTGAAAGGATCGTGTGAACCGGCATGCTGTGGGTTTTTTTTTCCCTCATTGAATTGACTAATATTCCTTAACACACTGTAAGATGTCAATATTGCTTATGAAAGAAATTAAATTCAAAGATGCTCTGCGTCAGCGAGTCAATAAGAGGGCTTTTGGGTTTAAGGGTACATTCCCTTAGAGCTTTTGGTTTGATGGTTCATTTCCTTAGCGCCAGTCGCTCCACGTTCAATATTTAAAATATTTAAAGAACAGCTGCTTTGTTTGCACAGACATGCACGAAATCGTGATTCAGCGCCCTCCGAGTAAATCTCTTTATATATATCATTTATATTTATAGATATGTAACACAATGTTTACTCATCGCCATAAAAATGTCCGCAATCGTATTCTCCCATCCAGAATTCAGCAGACGATTTCTATTCGTCCAGTCGCCAGCCAATGGAAGGAGAGAGAGAGAGAGAGAGAATGGGTGTGTGTGTGCGTGCGTGCGTGCGTGCGTGCGTGTGTGTGCGTGTGTGTGTGCGTGCGTGCGTGTGTGTGTGCGTGTGTGCGTGTGTGTGTGCTCGGTTCGTAACAGTGTGGTAAACACTCGGCGTCCATTGTGAAGTTCTGAAATGTCACTTAAACCCGGGTGTTTCTCGTCACGTAGCTTGACACTCAGAACTTAAATAATGGCCGCTCGACACCAATATATATAATCTTAAACCTCCATTATGTATAATCTTAAACCACCATTATTTATAATCTTAAACCACCATTATGTATAATCTTAAACCACCAATATGTATAATCTTAAATCACCACTATGTATAATCTTAAACCACAAAAATGTATAATCTTAAACAACCAATATATATATAATCTTAAACCACTAAATATATAATCTTAAACCAATATATGTATAATCTTAAACCACCAATATGTATAATATTAAACCACCAATATTTATAATCTTAAATCACAAATATGAATAATCTTAAACCAATTGTATGTGTAATCTTAAACCACTAGCAAGTATAATCTTAAACAACCAATATGTATTATCTTATACCACTAGGATTTTTTTTTTTTAATATGAGGGAGATCTCTCTTAATGTTTAGTTGATGTTTATCAACAAGTGATAATTTCCCAATGAAGACTTTCCTAATCTCAACACTTTTTCATCAAGGTACCTTTCAATCTTTGGAACAACATACCCGTGTTGAACAAACATTTTAAAGAATTAAGTACGTGGAGAACAATTTGAGAACAAACTTCTCCCGTGATAATCTCAGGTCACTGTTGATGTTAAGGACATCAAATCTAAAGCCAGAAATGTCTGCTATTTTGGCATCCAGGAAACAATTTCACCATTCCCACTAATACAGGTGTTCATGTGTAGTATATCGATGTGTTAATAAAAAGTAAAAACAAAATCCATCTTTTGATTCTTTCTTTATTTGGACCCCGAGTGTGCAGTCGGCCCCCGAACTGCTGTTTGATAGTTAATGCGGCCCTCTGACTTTTGGAGACCCCTGCTCTAATCCAATGATTTATATTATAAGAATTATTAAAAAAATAGAGACTTTTTGCACTTTATAATCGTCATCCTTCTTCGCTTTTCTCGCTGTATTTTATTAACTGTTAATATAAACCTGAACATTGTTGGAGGGGGGGCGCCATATTGTAGAATTTCCAGGGGCGCCAAACACTTGACTCAGAACCTATACTAAAATTTGTAAGCAATCGAGAAAAAAAATTATTGCTGTGCAATTAGTCAGCTTGTGCACACTTTTGTGAAATGTGTACGCATTGGTACATTATCACGTACTTTTCAATTTCTTGCAAGCACTGTGAACATTCACAGGTACTGTACGATTATTTTGTTACACACTCTAACCTTCTGTCTGACCTTCTGTCTGACCTTCTGTCTGACCTTCTGTCTGACCTTCTGTCTGACCTTCTGTCTGACCTTCTGTCTGACCTTCTGTCTGACCTTCTGTCTGACCTTCTGTCTGACCTTCTGTCTGGCCTTCTGTCTGACCTTCTGTCTGACCTTCTGTCTGACCTTCTGTCTGACCTTCTGTCTGACCTTCTGTCTGACCTTCTGTCTGACCTTCTGTCTGACCTTCTGTCTGACCTTCTGTCTGACCTCCTGTCTGACCTTCTGTCTGACTGATTTCCCCCCTAGTTTCTTGCTGTCAACACTTTCTTAATTCAGAAAGAGACACAGCCCCACATTTATCTTCATAACGCGATCAAAAACACCGAGTTTCATTTTTCTCATGGTCGCCCCTCAGCGAAAATAGGCTGGGAAAAGGGGGGGGGGGATCCTTTTCACAGTGAGACATATATTGACATTTTTCAAACCATTCAGAACCGTCGCCATGGCCATCCCACCCCCAGCAGCCTAAGCGGTTTCTAAAGTTGTGTCATGCAAATAAATTAAATTCATCGTTCAATGCAGCGAGAGCAAAATCGTACAAGTGGCAAAGAGCCGTCATAGGTAGCGCTACGGCACTGGTGGCAATGGTCCTGCTTTTATTTTATTGTATTACTTTGCCCTGTGACAAGAGCGAGAATCGCGTGAGTTGAAAAGGATTCTAAGAAAATGAACACGTACAAAGAAAGCCAAAAGGTAGACAAAAATTGTTGGAGCCTTCTACAAAATAGTGTTCAGAAACAAAACACAGCCTTTCCTCTATGACTTTATAGACAGTTTTAAGTTAGTTTATGTTATTTAAAAATGACCAGGCAGATGAATGTGATTGTTTTGGGGTCCATTGTACTCAATCTTCCTTCTTTTTTTTTATTTAATGTCGTCCCCGTCCCCCACAAAACCAAAACTGGTCACAACGTGTAATTTAAATATCCCCCCAACTATCTTTATACTTTTAAAATGCTTACAGGTAACATATAATTAATAATTTAACGAAACAAAAAAAATAATTTAACATTTTTTTTTAAAATTTCATCCCTATTACATTGATTCACGTCATTCATTGATGCTAGCTAAGTGAATTACAATATTCTTTCATTACACTTATTACACTGTCGGCTGCCACGATAAAGAACTTCAATGGGTGAATTCACGTCTGCTTAAAAGCCACACAATATGACTCAAAAATCCCAATGGCAGGAAATAGTGAGTAAGTAGCTGATACTTTTAAAATGCTTACAAGTAACATATAATTAATAATTTAACGAAACAAAAAAAATCATTTAACATTTTTTTTTTTTTTAAATTTCATCCCTATTACATTGATTCACGTCATTCATTGATGCTAGCTGAGTGAATTACAATATTGTTTCATTACACTTATCACACCGTCGGCTGCCACGATAAAGGACTTCAATGGGGGAATTCACCTCTGCTTAAAAGCCACACAATATGACTCAAAAATCCCAATGGCAGGAGATAGTGATTAAGTAGCTGATATTCTCTGCTAGGAGTAAAGTTATGCTCAGCTCACACCTTCCAATTTTCGATCATACTCTTCGTGCGATTTTTTTTTCAAATCTCTATGCAAATTTTTTTAGCACAGGTATTGTGACGCGACCTCCACTCTCACGTGTGTCACGCGTGTCACGTGTGTCACGTGTGTCATGCGTGTCAAGTGTGCAAGGAAAAAAAACAAGATTGTTGTCATTCGCGAACGCGTTCACAACGCCTACGATGTGTTATAGAAACAACAGCAGCCTCTGAATAAGAATTATTCAAAATAATGTGCTTTGTAAAAGATGTTACAATTACTGAGAAAAATTAGACACTAAATTAAATGGACGTAGGGCAGGATCTAATTGAAAGTTTTTTTTATTATAATTAGACCAATTACTAATAAACTGTATTCTATACTTAACTATACTACTATAGTAATAATAGTAATACTACAACCCTGTATCGGTTGAACATTATAATTATAGTCTAAAAGTATAGTACAACTATTAGTTACTTTTGCTACGGCTAGCATATGTGACTGTAGATAATATTAATATCTTGGCCAGCGATTGAGACAACATCAAAAAAACAACAAAAAAATGAAAAGTTTAAAGTAACTGAGCCACTCGGGGGGGGGGGGGGTAATCCCAACACGTTACTTGTAGGCTTACTAAAATCAATTTTTAAAATGTTAGAAGTAGTAATTAAGTTGAATCATTGCAAGAATAGCTTTTTTGGAGTAGTCTTTCTTGGAATAACTCCACTCCGGACAAATTTCGCTCAGAGCGGACATAGAGAAATGTTTTGTATAAATAGTTCATCCTCGGGCAATAGATTGTCATCCCCTTGGTGAAAAAAATAATCAGATCTCAAACAGTTTTTTTTGTTTTTTTTATTTTTTTTTAAGTGGAATGGGTTACTTCAATTTCTAAATTTTCGCAAAGGAAAATAACTCTTTTCAACACGCACAATGATATATTATTAATTTTTTTTTAATTTTAACTAGCTCTGGTATTAGCATAATTAAAGTGTTTTCAAAACAGAAATGTTATTTGTGTCAGGAATGAAAATATTTGTAAAAATCACTGGAAACAAACAAATTTTTATTATATTTTTTAAAATTTAATATAAGATTTGGCCAGTTTTTATTTTTAAAATCCGTAGAAAGGGATTGAAAACCAGCATGCAACTAAAAAACACTACCAAAGCTAGGGAATGTAGCCATATTCAATTTAATAATACTATTAGATTTATAGAATGAAATCAAAATGAAATAGAAAGTAATAGAAGATGTTTTAATTTACAGCGTAGCTAGTGAAAAAGTACAATCCTCGAAAGATAAAAAAAAATTATTAAATTACAAACACACGACATCAAGAGTATGATGAAGAGGTGAACGTACACAATTTGCAAGTATTTTTTAACATTTTTGAACATCAGAATAAATGGTAGGTTAAGTTTTAAAAAATGTGGCATTCGTTTTAAAACATTAAATTGAATATACATTCCTCTGGATATTCATTTATCTTTTTTTTAATCAAATATTATTTTAAAAAACTGCACAACCTATTCCTAATTGCATGAAAGTATGCAATAACTTTATGATGGGAGACAATTATCCGTCACTCTATTTCGATAAATTTTAGTTGAGCTATCTCCCTTTCTAAGACAACTGGCAATTTCGTCAAGAAAATTTACTCTTCTCGGTGTGCACGTATAGTGGACGTTTTAACTGAATCCATAAATCCATAATATGAACGTAAGTTGAAATAAATAGTAAACTACGCTGAAATAGGCATTGATTCAATCGGTACACGTTCTAAACTATTTGTTTCCCTTCTAAACACTGCAATGAGACAGATGAATGGACAAAACTGGACTTAATTTTGTCCTATTCTTCATTAGGAAATAAGATTGACGGTTGATTCTTCATCAACAAGCCAGTGTATGGCTTATTATATTGTTTTTCACCCTAATCAGAGTGCCTGTCGATCAACCTGCATTGAAAGCCAGCACTATCAGCCACTCCGGGTTTTGGGGCCAGAGGCTGACTCTGACACGTTGGATTGACTGTGTTCAGGACACAGGGCAGGAATCTTCAGCGGGTCTCACGCCTTTGTAGGAGATCTCCCGTTCCCTCTACCTCCCCTCGACGCACCCCCCTCCCTTCCTTTCCTGTGGACGTGGACTGACAAAGAAGAACAATGAATAAGGTGACCCTTAGTTGCCTTTTAACGGCAATACCTTGTAATGTGAAACGCTTGATCGTCCTCAAATCAGTTACCGTATAACTTTGAATGACGTGTATGCCAGCCATTACGGTAACTAAATCCTAAAAGAAATCCGGTTTATTCCTTCTGAAAGTAAATAAATAGAATGTGTAATTGAATAAAGTTTAAAAGTTTATATATATATATATATATATATATATATATATATATATATATATATAAACTTTATAACAGAATTATGTATGTTTTTGTTATTTTCTTATATCTG
>CAXITT010000540.1:79361-141467 GCA_964033795.1 Lymnaea stagnalis | reverse complement strand
TTGAATGATAGGAATTTCTTTTTTTTTCCCTTTTAATTTTCCTCCTTTTTCTTACCCCCCCCCCCCACCGCATTTTTTCGCCTTGTCTCCATCGTCACCGAAATGTGACCCCCCCCCCCTTTCTCCGTGTAGTATCCCTACGCGTATAGCCCAGTCCGTATTCAGCCACAAAAATCAAACTACAAGCTCTCATCCATGCCGAAGACTCTCAGGGGTTCTAATACCTTGTCCGCCATAACTTTGGCATTGGTGAACAGCTTTCAAAAGTCAGACTTGTCTTTGAATCATGTTGTTGTTGTTGTTTTTGTATTGTGTCCATCTTGAATATTTACCTGAATCGGGAAGTGCGTGGATTTTAAAGTTTACTAGAGATACAATAAATCGTCCTTTTTCTAGGAGAGAACTTCTAAAGATACATTGACACTTAAGCGAAATGTTTTGGTCAAACGCGTCAAGTCTTCGCGACAGCTGATAACGCTTTAGAGGCTATTTTTATGGATACAATTTTTTGCAGAACCAAGTATATTGGCTAATGAAATGATAAAAACTTTTTTTTTTTTTTAAATAGAAAAAGAGATGAAACCTAATGACATCTATAGGGTCTCAAGCTCGTGGTAGCAGAGGCGTAGCGAGGGGGGGGCAGTGGAGGACAGATGTCCCCGGGCGCAAGCTAGTTAGGGGCGCCAAAATGTGATTTGATGTTATATTATTGGTAAAAATAATGGGTTTGAGCGTTGAAAAAAAGAAAAGGGGGCGCTTTAAAATGGATCTTGTCCCCGGGCGCGAATCTTGTCCCCGGGTGCCAAACACCCTCGCTACGCCTCCGCGTGTTAGGCTAGTGCTCAGCAACCCCCAACCACGTTCGATGCTCGCAATCAAATACTCAAAGAAGAATGATGAAATTTTCAAATTTAACGGGACATTTGTGATTTAGAACCGTTGAACTGGTCGCTCGGCACGCACCAGTGAACATGAATTGAGGCCACAAGTCTCCCATTTGGCGGTCAGCAACGCACTTCCCATTCAGTGAGCGTTCTGTCTGACCATCGTAGCGTAGCTGAAAACGACCAGGGCTGGGCTCGAAGTGATGTAACGCAGAGAATGCTTACCTTGGGGTTGTACTGGGAGTTCATAGGTGTCAAAAGTTGACGTTCGCGGATATTAAGTGTAATATACCTCAGGACAAAACGGTATCGCTTGAAAAGTAAGTCTTTTCGGTTAAGATTTTTTTATATTTAAAGTCTTTGAATTTTATATTTAAAAAAAAAAAAACAAATCTTTAAGCGACTTCACTTCAGTCCACAAGTGTTTTGTCTTGACTGTTGATCGCATCAGTTTTTTTAATATATTTTTTAAAAAATGAAAATAACTTTGATATCAAATGAAATCTTCAAGATGATGCGATTTAGTATCTAGCTGATTGTGTTGTTTTTATTTTCACCCTATTTATCGCCAAATAAACCAAAATTTTAACTAGCTATTTAATCCAACTGTACATTCTAAAGTGTTAGAAAAGTTCTACTACAATGACAGTGTGAGTTTCAATCCTTAGCATTGTGTGGTTGGGGGGTGGGGGTTCTTTTTTTTTTAGGCACTTATTGTTACTTGACTTGTTGTGCTGTCTTGCAGTAAAGTTAAAAAGTGTTGTGATGTTGCTGTCCAATGCTTCTCGGCTGGAACGTTCAATTGTGTGTATGGTTCTTCTTCGTGTTTAATCTCTGCTCTGATGTTTTTGCCGTCTGCAGTCCCAAGTTTCTATTCAGCCCTAAGTTATCTTATGTTGACCTTGTCTTTCTATCCCACGGTAAATCACTTGGCCATCATTCATTGGCCAACAAAGCACAGATATGATAACACTTTCATTTATTTTTATTTTTTTAAAGCATTATGTAATCGAGGTAAATTTATCTTCTTGATGAATCTAAAGACAACCTGAGATATTAAAGTTTGAGTGATCTGAATTAGGAATCAGTTTTATCCACTAAAAGGCTTGTGATATATATATATATATATATATATATATATATATATATATATATATATATATATATATATATATATATATATATATATATATATATATATATATATATATATATATATATATATGTTTAAATCAACGTCTTGAAGAAAGACGATAATATTTTTTTTCAATGAATGTATTTCTTGGTAATTTGTGGAAAACTATATACTTTTAAGGTTTGAAATGCGTTGTTCATTCTTATTAATTTAAAAAAATTGAATTAATATAGCAAAACTTTGTCCACCAAACCACTTAAAATATTGTTAATACTCTCAGACTCCCTAACGTTTAACAGCAGTAACTACGGAAAAACACGGGGGTGAGGCACTTGATATGAGGAAAACTTGACCGAATTCACCACATAAAAATTGTACAAAAAATATTAAAAAAACATAAAAACAATATAAACAAATAAACTTTAAAATTTATTCCAAGTTAAAATCTTTCGCAATATTCGGTTTTGAGATATTAATATCAAAATGAACCCATGGCAGCTTCATATTGTTTGTTATTATTTTAAAACACAACCCACTTTTAGAAGACGTGACGTCACATGGAAATAGATAGATAGATAGATAGATAGATAGATAGATAGATAGATAGATAGATAGATAGATAGATAGATAGATAGATAGATAGATAGATAGATAGATAGATAGATAGATAGATAGATATTATATATATATATATATATATATATATATACATATATATAAATATATATAAGAATGAGCTAGGGTGGCTATAACGACAAAGAAACGAAGCGATTTAAATACGTTCCGATTCTTAAAATCAAAGATATTGATTTTGTATTATTTTACGGCAATCGAAAAAACTAATTGAAATGCTCAAAAAAATAAAATATATCCGCTTTTATTTTAGTAAATGTGGAAGTATTAATATTATAAATAACAAATGCATTTAAAATAAAAATAAAGGAATTGTTTTAAGCATTTTATCTGAGTTTGAAAGTTATGAAATCAATGTTCAATTTTAAAAAGTATGATCTAAGCATGACTTTGTAATCACATTTTTTGGTGGAATACCCGAACATCTGTTGTTTTTAAAGCGTTTCTAGTGCAAATGATGTCATATCGCAGATTGCCTATTTAAGCCCAAGCTCTCAATTTCTTTGATTGAATAACCGATCGCGACTAAACTGATAATGTATTTCCCCTTGTTAAAAGTAAAAGTAATAAATAGCCCTATAACTGATTGCTTTTGAAATTGTTAATAAAACGCTAAATATTTTGTATTTGTACCATTCCATACGTTTTTACTAATTTTTCATTCCAAAAGTATACTTTTATTAAATTTATAATGTAATAAAAATTTAATCTTTAAATGTAATTTAATAAGAAAATAACGTATAAGTCAATTAATGCAGCTAAACTCCTTTTCCGAATACCATTCAATAATATACTTATCACTCATCCAAACAAGAACAAACCATATGAAGTGCAAAAAATGTTTGTTTGCGTACTCAGGGGGCTACAATGCCATGGATGATTTGTAAAGAAAAAAATGGGGGGGGGGGGGGGGGTTGATACCTTTATTTTACCCTAAGCAGCACAAGATATGCACATAATAAAAGAATGAATTTGATAAATAATTAACCTTATTAGGTATATACGTGTCGGGGGTATGAATAATGTTCTGTATATTTTTACGTGGATGACAATATCTTTAAGTCCTATGATACTACAGTTATGAAAAATAGATGATATATTCTCTTTTAACAAATAAACATGTTTACATAATAATAAGAAATCAATTGCGTTAAAACAACACAAGGTGTATTTACATGTGTATGCCCATGAATATAAAGACACAATAATTTTACACATGTGAAAATTTAATTATTTTTTTTAATAGTGAAGATTTTCTTTTTTAAAAAAATGAAAATATAACTTTGGTTTTACTTTGCAAAAAGTAAAACTGGGTGTACATTGATATAAGATTAATGAAATTTCTGTAAAAATGACATTCAAGGCTTTTACAGACGGGAAAACCGGTCAAGAGATTCTTCTTTGGATACAAGAATTCTTTCTTTTACAATTGTTCGACAATATAGTAGAAAAGAAAGGCAAATGTTTGGTTACATTGTTTAATGAAGATATCATTTATATCAAAGTCCTTTAATATGAAATATATTTAAAATGGTATGAATTTTTATTGAAAATTTAAGATAAAGTTTTCACAATTTTCAGAGGAAAAAAAATTAGTTTAGGGGCACGAAAAGTGGTAGGGTAGCCCGAACATTTAACAATTTGAAGGCACATGACATCTTAAGTGTTTCTCTAACGGAAAATTCAGCCGTCAATGCATTTCTTTAGTGGAAATAGTCATTTAATTAGTGATCATTTAGATTTGGTAATTTAAGGTAATATTTAATAGAAAAAATTCTAGTTTGGGGGTGCGAAAAGGGGTAGGCGTATAACATATACCAGAAAAATACTTCTAAAAACTGTTAATGATGTTAAAAACGTACACATCATTATAAAGATACTTTTTAAAAATAAAAAAAAAAAGTATTTGTGCTGAGTTTTCGCAATAGCAGGTAGAAATGATCGTAGAGTGCCTGCCATTATTACCTGGATAACAACGGGACATATTCTCTAGTAATAGTTTTAATAAAACAAGAGACTGAAACATAGGCTTCGAAAACAAATCAAACCATACCATGTTAATGCTCTGTGAATAATTCATATCTAAACAATTTTTTTTTAAAATACACATAACATGGTTAGAAAGACAACAGCTCTAACATAAAAGTTCATGGTTCATATATTAAACGTAATTTATTTTTACAATTTTAATGTTTTAATATAACACACCTGGGTAATGCTAGCCGCCCCATATTGTCTTGAGCAAGAAAATGAAACCAACGCCCCACCCCCCTATTAGGGCAGGGGTCGGGAACCTTTTTGTCTGAGAGAGCCCTGGACACCACATATTTTGAAAAGCAATTTTGTGAGAGCCATGGACACCACATATTTTGAAAAGCAATTTTGTGAGAGCCATGGACACCACATATTTTGAAAAGTAATTCTGTGAGAGCCATGGACACCACATATCTTGAAAAGTAATTCTGTGAGAGCCACACATTATGTTTATAACTAAAAATTCAAGCGAATGTGTGCATTTTGTGTAATTACAACACTAAAATTGCAATAATTATGTCTCTGAAGTCTTTTTAATAACATTGTTAAGCTGTTGCTAATCAATAATGACCATTTCTTACAATTAATGTGACTTCATTTTATGATCGAACATTTGTCTGCGAGCCAGATGCAGCCATCAATAGAGCCACATCTGGCTCGCGAGCCATAGTTTCCCGACCCCCGCCCTAGGGCTATAATAAGGGAGTTATACACAATGAACGAATTATTAACTTCCTCCCTTTTCCTTGACATCAATTGAAGGATTGCTATAATGGGGAAATAATTTTTTTTTTTTAAAACACAACAATCGTGGACAGCCACAATTCTGACCCTATAGGTACATTTATTTGACTGCGTGGTCTACCCCCCCCTGTCAGTTTCCTGAAAGATGTTGTGTAAATTTAAAATAGTTTCACTAGATAATCTTCCCCGTGTCCTATTTACGGACATGACCATGGGTTTTTAAGCAAACGCCACAAAGACATCATCCTTGAATATTTATCCACTCCAAAAGTAGAGCACCCGTGGCCCACTGAGGTGAAAAGTAACATTACGTCACCTCTTTCCATTTCATGGAGCTCACCTTCAGTCTTAACAAAGTGGGGGGGGGGGTGGACACCTTTCACTACCCGGAAAACTCACCCTCGCCCGCCACGGGAGAGCAATCTTACATCACCACTGGAAACTCTTCTCTCCCGTCACGTAAAACAAATTTTCTCTAGTACAAGAGGGGGGGGGGGCTCGTCTCACCACATGAAACTCAAACTCCGCAATTACTGAAAAAGTGCACCTTGTCGTATTACAGACCTCACCATCCAAGAAAACTTTAGTTCGAATTTATCAAATCGACTTCCCTCCCTTGTGCCTCCACGGGAGGACAACCCACATCTACCTAATTCTCATCAAAACTTTTAAAAGCCAGCCCCCCCCCCTTTCCCCTTTCCAACCACTACTGGCACCAAGCTGAACTCAACCTCCCTCACCAAGAGAACCTCACTTTCCCCTGCCACGTATACTCTACTTATCCCTACCCCGGGATACTCTCTACCTCGGGATATTCTCTACCTCGGGATACTCCCTTTCACATGTCATCAAAATCAGACATAAGCTGAACATCAAAATATTTATCAAGTATAATTATATGTATCCGATATATACGGACTATTTAAGCGTCCAAGTTTGGTAATTTATAGTTACCCGTGGTCATTCTGAGTAAATTTGCTAAACGATAGCCATTATTTCCATTTGTTTTTAATTGACTTACACTAAATTAGGTGGACCTTTGTGCTCTTCTCAGATCATGTCGGTGACCTTTGTGCTCTTCTCAGATCATGTCGGTGACCTTTGTGCTCTTCTCAGATCATGTCGGTGACCTTTGTGCTCTTCTCAGATCATGTCGGTGACCTTTGTGCTCTTCTCAGATCATGTCGGTGACCTTTGTGCTCTTCTCAGATCATGTCGGTGACCTTTGTGCTCTTCTCAGATCATGTCGGTGACCTTTGTGCTCTTCTCAGATCATGTCGGTGACCTTTGTGCTCTTCTCAGATCATGTCGGTGACCTTTGTGCTCTTCTCAGATCATGTCGGTGACCTTTATAAGAAAAATATCTTTCAACGTTTTGGTGATCTTGACTTTATCTAAAATCAACCTTTTCCTGTGGAACTCCTGTGGATTCTGTTTAACTTTATCCTTTTTATAAAATTAATAACAATTGAGACCTAGTGCTGAATCATAGTGAAACCACAAAAAAAAATCATGACTGCCCTCTCTTCAATGTTTCTTTGGAGTTGTCATTAGTTTAGTAAGTTTTAACATTCTTTTTTTTAATTAGTATTATTATTTTTGCTAAGTGTAAGTTAAATTTTATTTTTCCTTCTTTTCAGATGTCACGACGTAACGTCACGAAAAAGCTCTTCATCCTGGCACTTGGGACGATCTGTGTCACCGCAGTCTGGTTTTGGAAGGAACTACCCTCCCTGGATCTAAAAGGTTACACATTTTACGATAACGAACCGGTCAGCACGAACAGAAGCCCACGAGGGTCAGCGAGTATTAAACCGTATCATGGTGCTGCATTGTTTAACAAACAACCGTGGATGGACAGCTTCAAACTGTCCATAGGAACTCCGTACACTCCAATGGAAAAAGCTTTGGATGGTCTGAATGGTACAACAAGTGAAGAGATTCTAAGATCTGGCTTTGGTCTCCAGGCGTACGTCACTGAGAACAATGAGACAATCTTGGTAGAGAATGGCGTCCAGTACCGACCATTTCCTTTCTTGGAACCAGCCGACAGCGCTTACTACGACTCCGACTTCGAGGCCTACATACCTTTCAATAAGACAGAATTTTTTGAGGGCGATGAAATGAAGATTGGTCAAGAGATTAAAGAGAAGAAAATCATCTTGCTATGGCGTCATAAATCCGATCAAAGTCCTATGAATGGATTAAATCCGTTAAGAGCATGTCCGGACTTTCCTTGTGTTATAACGTCAGACGCACGTTACTTACAGAAAAGTAGTGTGCTGTTTATTGATGGTAGGTATTATGTTCTTTTTTGATGGTTGGTATTGTGTTGTTTATTGATGGTAGGTATTATGTTCTTTATTGATTACTGTTATTGTATTGTTAATTGATGGTTGATATTGTGTTGTTTATTGATGGTAGGTATTATGTTCTTTATTGATGGTTGGTATTTTGTTGTTTATTGATGGTAGGCATTATGTATTTTATACGAAACATTGCAAGAGCTAAAGAACATAACAATGCCCTTTAAAAATTATTTTAAAATTTAAAAAAAAAAAATTAATTCACTAAATTAAGGTCAATTTACACCATGTATGATTACATTATTAAACTAAACATTTTGATCTCTTTTTATTTTAAATTAAATTTAATGAGGAAAAAAATCATTTGATTCCATCATGATCAAAGGTCTAGAAAATATCTCAGAGAAGCATCTGCAAGTAGTACAGATCTTTGATGGTACTGACAGTTTAGATCTAAGTTTGTCGAGTGTACAGTATTTTTTTTTTAATGCGTTCAATTTTGAACGCAGCAAATTAAAATTTTATTATTGATGTAATTTAAAAATATAGTTTTAGTAGTTATTAATTTTTCAAGACCGACATAACTGACACATTCAACCAAGAACGTTTCACAAGAATGTCACGTGTTCAGAAGGGTCACCTGATTCAAAAGAATATTTTTTTAGTTATCAAAGTTCAAATGTCACCTCTTTGTTTCGGTAATCCTTTGAAGAAATTCGACTCTTATATACCAACGCCCCAATAAGTCTTATGCTAATGTAATACCCAAGGCCATAACCGTTTCATATGGAATAATAAATCAACTATGACAACGGTTGATTTCTACGATACTTCAGTGTAAGAGAATCTAATTTTAATATTTTTTATTTCAACCGGTACCTATTACCCATGAAACTTTGCGGCACTGCTAATTTAACTGTGACCATGAGAAATAAATTATTTAGCAGCAAACATTAATTTTTTATTTGTTTTTTTTAAAAAAAGGCTCTAACGTATTTTTAAATATCTTTTTAGTCCAGTTTGTCAAAGATGAGAAGCCACCTGCACGCCGAGCTGATCAAATCTTCCTCCTCTACCAGATAGAACCGTACGTCCACTACTGGTTGCATGAAGATGTCTTTAAAACGGAACCAAGTTGGAAACACGTATTCAACTGGACGATGACCTACAGGATGGACTCGGACATCCCGACCCACTACGGACTTGTCAGAAGACGTCCGGTTGTACAAGACAAAAACTACCGGGAGATTTTAGCCGCTAAAACTGGTGTCGTCGCATGGATGGTCTCCCACTGTGACGTACACTCTAAAAGATTAGAGTACGCTAAAGAATTACAAAAATACATCCCCGTGGATATTTTCGGGGATTGTGGAACTTTGCAGTGTCCTCGGGCAGATGATAAGGCATGCTTACAGACCATCACAAAACATTACAAGTTTTATCTAGGATTTGAAAACAGTCATTGTAAAGATTACATAACGGAAAAGCTGTTTAGATTTGTACAAGCTGATATGATAACCATTGCAAGGGGGTCAAATGTTTATTCAAGAATTCTTCCTTCGGAAATTTTTATAAACACGGCCCATTTCAAATCTCCCAAGGAACTAGCAGCAAGACTAACATTTCTGGATAAGAATGATGACGAGTATATAAAAATATTAAGGGAAAAGGATAAATACTTTACAATCTACGAAGATTACCCACTACCGCTCAATGGTTGGCTGGAGTACCGCTACGAAGCTGTCTCTTTCTGTAAACTGTGCCAGCGAGGTTGGAACGTTGAGAAATATGCTAAGACGTATCCAGATATGGAATCCTGGTTTTGGAACTCTACTTATCAGTGTCAAAAACCAACGGATATTTAAAAATATTTTGTTTTTGAATTTACAAGGTAATTAAATGGCAATATTCTTCTTATCAACATGGAAGAGTGTCGAATGTTCAGTGACATGTATAACTTTTTTAAACCTTCTAAAAACTTGTAAAAAAAATTGTTTGCTAGCGGAAGTAGACGTTAAAAAGAAACGACCAATATCATTGGGTTGTGTTTGTTTTTTTTTAATTGTTTTTTTTTTTTTTTTTTTTTTTGCTCAAAAATAAACAGTTTACGTCGCTACGTCATCCCCACTTCCGGGTTCTTACCTTCTAAAAACTTGTAAAAAAAATTGTTTGCTAGCGGAAGTAGACGTTAAAAAGAAACGACCAATATCATTGGGTTGTGTTTGTTTTTTTTTAATTGTTTTTTTTTTTTTTGTTGTTGTTGCTCAAAAGTAAACAGTTTACGTCGCTACGTCATCCCCACTTCCGGGTTCTGATGAGAAAACTCTGACTCAAAGAGTTCACCAGGTGTTTCCACTTATGTTACAGCAAGAGACGATCCCACGTTATTTAAATGATGCATCTATCAATCACCTGTACACGCGTAATGGAAATCGTCAATCTTGAGACGACCATCATGGTGAACCTATGCCCTGGATGGCAGGATTGATATTCGTTAGAAACTTGATAAAGCATCCGAATGCGCAAATTGATAAGGGTCTCCTGCCAGGCAGTAAAGGCGGTTTCCGTAAATAAGAGGACGCTATTAATAGGGTGTTCGCGCTCAGGAAAAATACAAGGAACAGAATGTTGACCTCTTCTCACCTATGTAGAGCTGACCAAGGTTTTTGGATCTTTTAGAAGAGAAGGTTTTTGAAAGGAAATGGTACGGCTATTCCATGATGATATGCAGGTTAAAGTTCGTGAAAATGGATGAAACGCTTTTTTGTCAACCCAGTACCTCACTGAAATCGTTCCATATAAACCCGGACGTGTGGGAAAAATTGAAAAAAGGATCGAGCATAGGTTAAATACAAAATGAAACCAACAGAAATGTTGCAAAAGAGCACACAAGACAAGGCATAAAATCCAGGGTTAAATCTGCACCTGGAGATGTCCAATCCCTCTCCCGTACTTACCCCGTCCAATGCCAGAGAAAGGTCTCATGAGCCATCTGCGCACCCACAGCCAAGTCATAAACTATCCCGACGCGAGGATTATAATGTTCAAGACCGCTTTTGGCAGACGCTTTCCACCACAGATGCCTGCGCCACATCCTTGACATTAAATGGCAAGACAAAGTCCCCAACACGGATGTCCTGTCCCAAACAAACATGTGTAGCGTCCCAGGCATGTTAATCCAAAGACGCCTCCGCTGGCTTGGACACGTCAAGCGAATGCAACCTGGTCGCGTACCAAAGAACGTGCTATACAGCGAGCTGGTGAAAGGGAAAAGGTCAGTTGGACGGCCTCGTCTGAGATACTTAGACATATGCAAAAGAGACATGAAGTTTGCCAACATCGACATCTCAAACTGGGAAGAGCTGGCAGAGGATCGATCCTCATGGTGGAGCATCGTGAAGGCAGGATCACTACATGCCGAGGATCAAAACAGGGCGGAAACAGCTGCAAAAAGAGCGAGGAGGAAGGCCAGTACATACTGCTCCACCGCATTCGCGTGTGGGAAATCAGAGACTGCCATTCGAGGATTGGTCTCACCAGCCACACCAAGAGCTGCAAGCAATAAAGATAATCTATCGTCTCCCGCAGACGGAAAGATGCCATACATAACTATAGTACATTTAAAATAAAATGGGGGCCCCGTTACCGTTTAAGTTATGCCTGAGATGGGGTGGGGACCCTATAAAAATCATTCAGATAAATTATAGAATTAAAATGTAAAATTTGTCCCATTAAAATCGGATTAAAAATGCCATAGTTATAGCTTTTTAAAATTGTATAACTTTCTAGAAAATCCAAGATCGGCCCTGCATGGTTTGGATATTATTGGTTTTCAATCCACCGATATTTTGTAAGTTATGTCTGAGATGGGGTGGGGACCCTATAAAAACCATTCAGATAAATTATAGAATTAAAATTTAAAATTGTCCCATTAAAATCGGATTAAAAATGCCATTGTTATAGCTTTTTAAAATTATATAAATTTCTAGAAAATCCAAGATCGGCCCTGCATGGTTTGGATATTATTAGTTTTCAATCCACCGATATTTCAAAACGGAAAATGAAGTGTATTGCTACTACGCTAGGCTTATATCCATCCATTCATGAATGAGTATTTGTGTTGTTAATTTATTTATATAGCGCATATAAGGGGAAAAAATGAATTCGGGGCCCCCGGCCCCCAACGGAATGTTATAAAAAGTTCATTGACCCTTAATATTTCCTTTTGGATAATGATGGATATATGTCGTGGCAAGTTTGGCCAAGATCCATGAATCCATGTCAAACAAAGCCTTTGTGGAACAAACAAATCCTGGCAAAAAAATTCACTTTTATATGTACTAGCAAATATACCCGGTGTCGCACGGGATTGCATTAGGACCCCGTCCTTGTGTGACCCCGATCCTATTGGAACCCTAATGAGCCTATTTAAAGATAGTGGAATTTGTCATATATTTTGTTTATTTGCGACAAACGCTTGTTTTATTCGTTGTTAATTTCAAGGTATCTCCATAACACGTAGGGGCAGCAAGTGGCACTGCTAAATATTACAGGTTTAGAAAAGTTAGATTATTCTCATTTAGTTCAATTAGAATTCAAACATAAGCGTGTACATTTTTGTTTTCTGCCTTGGGGGCAGTTTGTGAAGGTAGGCCTATATGTTTGGATTTAGTTTTGGAAACATTTCAAAGAAAAAATATTCTTGTTTTTAATGAAAGGATTTCGAAATTATTTTTCATTGTGTTTAGGGTTACGGTTGCATGTGTGTTATACATTTAAATCGTTAATAATTTAACTTTTTAATTTACATTTTAAAAAAAAAATACTTTTATCTTTACTATTTTCAAGGGTATTTTATTATATCAGTGTAAATATTTTATAAACATATGAAAATGTGTAAAAAAAAATGTTTTTCTTTTGTTTCATCACATGTCAATGATGAATGGAAATAATAGAAGCCAATATTTCGTACATTTGTTAAACACATGTTTTGGAGAGAGTCATTATTTCAACTTCTTTCTGGTGTACTTTCCTTTTTTACGTCGAATATATATTTTCCTGTATACCTGCGAGTCCTGGACATTAACAGCCGATCTTGAAAGGAAAATAAGGGCTATGAAGATGAGATGCTTCAGAAGCATTTTTGGTATTTGCTATAGAGACAATATCTCTCGAATGATACAGCGAAAGAAAGGGTTCGTCAGGCAATTGGGGAGTACGATGACCTACTGGTGACTGTGAAAAAACGCAAACTACAATGTTATGGCCACGTAACAAGGAAACAAGGGCTTGCCAAAGAAATATTGCAGGGCACCACAAGAGGAGGGAGAAGAAGAGGAAGACAAAGAAAAAAATGGGAGGATAACATCAAAGAGTGGACAGGACTAATACTGGGCGATGCAGTGCGTAGTGCCGAAGACAGAGAAGAATTGAGGAGGATGGTTCACATGTTATCTGTGGCACCCCATCGGTCACAGGACTAAGGGACATGATGATGATGATGATATTATATAAACGCGCTTTTATTTTGTTTTGTGAAACATTTCTATTACCTTTATATCCATGGATGCTTGAAAAAAACTTTGTATAACCTTCAAACCTATAGTTACTTATTGAGGAAAAATAAAATTAAAATAAAATATGATTGAACGCAGACTGCAATCAAACCAAAAATTAAAGCCATTGTCTAAATAACATTTTTTTTTTTAATTTCTAAGACTATAGCAGTAATGCAATATTACTCTTTAATATTTTCAAATAGAATAAATTATTATGTGAAATAATTTTAATTTTATTTCCTAATGTGCTGTCAAATAAAATGTTGAAAACGTTATTCAGGTAAAATAAATAATTTATTAGTATTTTACACAGAATAAAACACATATTGCTACTAGTTAAGGTGAAAAATTATCACTAAATATCCATTTTTCAATTTTTATGTTTGAAAATGTTTTTTTAATAACAATCACTTTCGACGTCTTAAGTTGCGTTGTTGCCAACCCCACTACAACCCTTTATTTTAAAAAGTTACTTGAGACACCGCTGGCTAATAAATTGTTTTTAGGCATTATAAGAGTTTTTATGTATTTATGTACTCATTCAATGAATATATTTTGTAAATTATATATGTCAATCAAGAATTTAATATGTTTTATTGTGGAGGTTTTTTTCTACGATTTGAAAATGACAACTTTTTATTGATTCACTGTTTGTTTAAGTTAGTATGACGATCAAGAATAAAACCATAAGAAAAGTTTGAAATTTTACATTTATTTGTGTAAAATTGTTTAGACATATTTCCATGACATACAATAGTATATTGCAAGATACTCACTAAAGCCAAATACTTTATATATGGCATCCTTTCGTCTTCGTGAGACGATGGAGTAGCCATGGAATAGTCCTACACTTCAACGAGTGGCTCACTAGGCCAATCCTAGAATGACAATCTCCAGTGCAGCTCTCGCAGGAGAATATTGATACCTGGTAAGATTTTGACTTCCGTATTGTTCTTCTGTTCAATGTCGGTGTCAAATCCAGGACACATGGTGAAGCTGATGCATTTCACTATTATAGATCAAGTGTGCTCAGTCTTCCTTCTTTTTTTATCCCGATCCACTCCCCTGGACACAAAGTATATTTCAAATAACTATCTTAACGACCATCTTTATACCTTTAAAATGCTAATGAGTAACAGATAATTCAGATTTTTATGAAAATAAAACTTAATAGAGATGATATATATAGTAGTCGTATAGATATAGTGAGGATAGTTAAACTTGTGTAGCCCTTGTCTCTTCCCCGCAAATAAAGGAGCGTTCATCTTCTAAATAAGCAATGATTATATTAACATTTTTTTTTTATATTTGTTTCTGGTCTTTCTTTGTTTTAGTAATTCTTAACTCAATGTTTAGATTGAATGCCAGTTACTCACCGTATAGGTTTTAATTTAACGATCTACACATCTGCTGGAACTGGACAAAAAGTTAAGTTACACAACCATATTCGTGAACTAGAGGGATTGGACCGCACAGTGGTTGGTATTCGGGGTGCTGCGCAAAAAGAAACCACAAAAAAAAAAAACATTCAGAAATGATGCATTTAAATGTGTGGACGAAAGTTTTTAGAGATTTTTTTTAAAGGTAAAATTCGATGGAATGTGTTGCATGGGCATATAAGCCTAGTTTCAGCTCGATAGTTTGAAGGGATGTGGGTCAAATAGGTTCAAAATAATTTGAACTAAACACAAAAAAGCGAAGTTGATACATGAATTTTTTTTAAGTAATGAATTATTTAATAGGATTTAACAAAAAATAGAGCATGAATTAGCAATGTCATAGCCGAAGTAAGTTTTCTAAGTGTTATTTTGATAAATCACAAAGATTTCATAACGGTCTTTGATGAAAAATACAATTCAAACACATCATATTTAACATTTATTGCAGTCCACCACTAATCCAAGTTAACTAGATGACGAATGTTGCAACATGGAAAAAAAAAAAGTTTCTCAACTCTTGATAAACAGGCGCTAGCTTTAGTGGGAAAACAGGGCATATTAACAAACCATGTTAAAGTACGTCGTAGAAATGACATTGTTTTTGTGAATGGGTGTGTAAAACGCGGGGGGGGGGGAGGTGTGGCTGCTTTATTACAGTAAATTAAGTGAAGTTATCTCAAGCTGCAAAGATAGCCGTTTTGAAATATTTAACCTTTATTTTTATTTGTTTTAACTTTATGTAGCATTACTACAAAGGTGACATGAGTGATAATTTTAAAGCCAAAAGTGGCAATGGGCCCCCTAAAAGACAGGCGACGGGTCTGCCTATGAGTTCATAAAATATCAAAATTTTAAAACAACAGATTAAATTTATAAAATTGTATAACGGTTCTTAACTGTTGGTGCCAATTTGAAACGGGGAAGGGGGGGTGGTAAAAAGTGGGGGGGGGGGTAAAGAATCATCACTAGCCATTCCAAGATAGATTCCAAGAAATGAAGTTAATTTTATGAAGAATTTAATTGAAGAGAAAAAAAAGCTTTGGAAATGGCTTTAAAATACTTCACAACATAGATGCAGTCTTATCAAATAATTTATTTTTGGTTAAATCGAAACACGGAACTTGTTACCGGTCATTAAGTGGCAATTCAGTTGCAGGTATTCCTCGGCAAATAAAAACTATAACAATTTTTAAAAATTATTTTTAGATAAAAATCACTTCAAACGACAGTTCACAGAGATTTCGGACACTGCACTAACGTCAGTTTATCGGAAGATTACGTTGTCTTGATAAACGCGTACGTGTGTACCTTTAAAGTAATAATTACTATTTACAATTTACACTCTGCGGTCATAGTTTCAAACAAAAATAAAATGTCGAAACATCAGCATATTAATGTCAATATTATAAAATTATTTTAAACTATATTGTTTACTTCTCTACTAGACATGTTCAAAAAACATTTCAGTTTTAATTGCTGTTGTGTGAGAGAAGGAAATTGTAACTATCACTTTTGTTCTTGTGCTTTTGTGACATAGTGATTGTTTGGCATCCATTGAATTTATTTTCTACAAACGCCATTTCTATTTCGTTCTTGGTCCTCGAATAGATTGAACCATTTTGATAATTAAAAATATAATATTACTTACAAAGAATATCAAAATCGACATACTAAAACATGAGAGTTGGCTCGACGATATCCTCATTATTACGAATGGTGAAGACGTTATTAAATATATTTGATCTCCTAAGATTTCTTATTAAAAAAAACCCTAGAAATGTATTATCAGTGCCTTTAAACAAAATGTAACATTAACAGTGTGAAAATTTGCATTTTAATAGCTCCTTTAAAAAGAATGGGTTTGGGGTAGGGAAGGGGGAAGGGGTTTAAGTTCATTTCAACACAGCTCAATGAGGATGTATCTGAGAATGTATGAAACGGAGAAGAAAAGTTCCCAACACTATTTATAGCTATGTTTTTCCCTAACAAAAAGGAAACCCCGATATAACGTGTCAAAACTACGCTATTGAGGCTATTGTAAGTATTATTGACTGAATTAGTTCATTAACTTTTTTTTTTAAAAAGCTTTCTTACAATGTCAATTTATTTTAGTTCATATAATGTCATTCCGAAAGTAAGAACCTTCTGCGCTGTCTTACTAAGTGGTAGAACAATCAATGATTATATCAACATAAAAATTAATAATTTAATGTCTTACAGTACCTCAACATCATATCACGTTAATGACTCTATAAGCTTAAGTAAAGAATTGACTTAATGATATAAAAATATCGGAACAATGAGACACGTTAGAGCTTTCCATTTGATTTCTTGTTAAACAAGTGTTTGAAAACTGCTGGTCCAATAACATACATACATATAATTAGAGAGATACACGCAAATAGATTTTTGTTAAAGGCTTCAAAACGTCATGTAGATTTGGGAGAATAATTGGGAAAACAGCCAAAATAAGTGGACTGTGCTGCTTAACCGGTCGGAACTGCTATATATTCAACCACTGCTGGATACGGTTTAACCGAAAATGCCCAATACACCCGAAAAGTCCTCCCGCGCAGTGAGGATGTGAGTCAGAAAAATAGAGAGTGCGAGAGAGCTAGAGAGAGAGTGGCAAAGAGAATATATAGAGAGAGAGACAGTTCGATAATGACAGTTATATAAAGAGATAAAGACAGAGAGTGAGGCTGATCATGAGATACGGAGAGCAAGATATCGTGTGAGTGAAGTATGGAGTCTGAACATAGAAGGAGACAAGAGATAGACAGACTGACAGAGAGAGAGAGAGAGAGAGAAAGAGAGAGAGAGAGAGAGAGAGAGAGAAACGGAGAGCGAGGGATCGAAAGTGGGACAGAGAGACTAGACAGAGAGAGGTATGCAGAGAGGTACAGAGCGAGACAGAGACCGAGAGCGACAGGCAGAAGGAGACTTAAGGTTTATACAAGTTTGAATAGTCACGCAATTCTTTGTTAAATCATTTTCGTTTGTATTAAGTGTGGAACGATATCGTATATTGTTTAAAATGTAATTGGTAGGATTTACATCTGACAAAAATTAATATTAAGGTCTGCTATCCCTAGAACTTAGCCTACATGTACTAGCCTACAACATGTTTGACATGTCATCTATTCCCGATCAATCAAAACTAAAAACTAAAATCAAATTGTAAATTTTAAAATAGTACTTAACCCAAAAAAAATTTAAAAAACAAAAATAAATAAGTACCTTTCAATAAGTTCATTTCTAATGTTACGTCGTGATCCTCTCAATCAGCGGTTCTCAAACTGTGATGGACCATGAGGCAAATCAGACTACACGCACGGCTGGTTTTCGTGGGGGTGGGGGTCGTGATTCACAAGGAAATGCTCCGATGAAGTTTTATAGAACAGATATCTCTGATCTCAAAAATTAAGTTTTGATCTAGAAAATGTATTTATGTTACCTGAATTTATAAATGGGATCGGTTAGGCAATAATGAGATCAACTCTGTTGGGTTTCTTTTCGACAATCCGGCAAAGACGTTTATAATTTCAAACAGCGCAATTAGCTTATAAAAAAAAAAGACATCAAGCTCAGTGGTTCTCAAACTCTTCCGGTTTCCGCCCCTCTTGGGCCCATAAACTCATCCTGAAAGCACTCCACACCCACTTTTTTTTTTTTGACCAACCTGCCTAAGGGTGTGAACTGAGTGCATTCGTTTTGCACTCCTTTCTCTTTTGTCTCCATTTTGACGATCGGCAAGAAAATGGAAGAGAAACGAATGTGTTACATTTTTGTATCGTCACATGTCGCCATTTTGCTCAGTTTGGTTCCACTAGGTGCAACAATAATGGAGGCTTTGCTATTGCTCTTACTGTTTTGGATGAAAAGGAAACGTCGAACCCCAAAACGTTACTGGACACACAGAATTTTTTTACGAAGACGTGATTTTGGAGAATAGCATCATCTTCTGGATGAAGTTTTAAGAGATGAAGAAAAATGTGTTTCCTATATTCGGATGCGCCCTGAAATTTTTCAAATCCTTCTTGATCACATTGGACCTCATATTGAGAAAAGAACAACGAATTTTCGAAAACATTTGTCTTCAAGAGAAAGACTTGGGATAACTCTACGGTAAGTGGCACATTGAAGATGACTAATGACAAAAACATATTTTAGGGCAGGTAGACAGACAGGCCGACGGGTGGGTTGAAAGATGGATCGATGGATGATAGATTGACACTATAAATTTACAGCAAAACAAGTGTTGATGGACATTTTGCGGCTGGTCTAATCACTTGCTGAGAGTAAATTGGGAGAAATTTTAGTTGCGAGTTAAAACGTTCGGGTTCGATTCAGCAAATGGGAGCGGCAAAAAAAGGAGATGAACGCGAGAGGGGTGCACTCCGTTGCCTAGATGGAAATATGAGACTCTTCCGGTGATTCGGCAACTGAGAGCAAAGGTCAAACTGGGAGCATCACGAAGCGGAGAGGAACACGAATGCACTCAGTTCACAGGTTCACTCAATTATTTGCATTTTCGGTATTGTAAAATTAAACGATACTCTACCGAACGTATGACATTGAGTCAATGTACAAATATGTTTCACTTCAATAAATTCTATAATAAGATGTTTAAGCGTTCTAAGATACCAGAGGTGTTCATGGGAGATTATGTAGTGATGGCAGTTTTGTAATGGCTGGTGTAAAGTGTCATCATAAACCTTTCTTTCGTGTGCTCGTGTATGATTAAAATTTCGGTGTGAACTAAAATGATATTCTGATTTCACAGTCTGTTTTGGAAGTATGATTTTGAAGTCTGATTTGCTAGTATGATTTGAGAGTCTGATTTGGAAGTCTGATTTGGTAGTATGATTTGATAGTCTGATTTGACAGTGTGTTTTTGAAGTCTGTTTTGGAAGACTGATTTGAGAGTCTGTTTTGGAAGTCTGATTTGACAGTCTGTTAAGGAAGTCTGATTTGGTAGTATGATTTGATAGTCTGATTTGATAGTCTAATTCCTAGTCTGCTTTGGTAGTCTGATTTGGTAGCTGATTCTTAATCTGATTTGGTAGTCTGATTTGATTGCCTGAACTGGTAGTCTGATTTCGTGGTATGAGTTGGTGGTCTCATTTCATAGTCTCGTTTCATCGTCTCATTTTATAATCTCATTTAATAGTCTAATTTGATAATTTCCTTTCGTAGTGTTATTATAAGCTCTAACATAACACAGTTACACCATGGTAACAAAAATAATTTAGAGATACGTTTTTAAAATTGTCTTTTTTTCCCTCCTTTATTTACAAATTAAATATCTTTGAGTTGTTGAAAAGGAAATTAAATGTTTTATTGCTTCATCCTAAAAATGATTTTTATGTTTACCCCAGATTCTGTCATCAGCAACAGTCAGATATTTCTCAAAGCAAATCTGTTGCAATGGCAACACAAAATACTGATGTAACAGACAAAGAGCATACCACCAACCCTACAGCCAGCCAGGACTATGACACAACTATCATTGATCACGATTATAACAGAAGACTTAAGGACGCCATATGCGAGACTTTTATTCATCATGTCACAGACCCATACAAATTAATGAGATTGCTTCAGAAATATAACAGTAACGTTTTGACAGCTGAGGACATTGTAGGTTTTTGGGGTTTTTTTTTCTTTGCTAATTTGGATCTTGATAAGCTATCATTTAAAGAGTGTAGATATAACTATATCTAGGATGTTGCTATATCTCACCAACATCAAGAATTGGATTTAAAATTAAAATACTAAAACCAACAGCGGTTGATTATCAAACAAGTCAGGTCATCTTTAGTTACCTGGTTTTATTCAACGGATTTGATTAAACTATTTACCTGTTGTTTTGAAGCCTTGCAGGGCATATTTATTATTTCTAAACATTCTACCGTTCCATAAACCACGCACACCCTTCCCCAACTTATTTTTGTTGTCAACCATATTCTTACTCTTGCCACCTACTATAATAACTTCTCGACTTAGACTTTTTCAAAAAAAATTCCCACTAGCCAGAAAACTACACCCGACTTACCGGCGTAATTTGCTAAATCCCATACCAGGTAAACCCTTCCAGCCTCTCATTAAACAATGCTCATGTCATCCTAGCAAGTTTATTAATCCACTTAAACAAGTCAGCTTAACTTAATTCATATACTTTTTTTTGCTCCATTGTTTGAAATTTAGCCATGACCCGGTACATCATTTGTTTCACTACTGTGTGCGGTTTATCATCCATATCTCAGTAATGCGCATAATTTACTGCTCATTGACTCACATTAATCTCCGATTCGTCTTTAATAATGAAATTTTAATTTTAATACCATTTTTTTAGTTAAAATTTCAAATAAAGTTTGCAGATTTTATTTGTTTAAGATCAAGATTTGTTTACTGATCTCTTTGGTTTTGTTCTGATAATTCATAATGATATTTTTAAAAATATTTTTTAATATTTTAACACTGGAAACAGATGTAGCTAGCATTCATTTAAAAAAGAAAATTTGGGCGTGTTTTAAGGGTTAATATTTATATGCCATGCTTGCCATTTCTTAATATTTTGTGTAATTTATTTCAATAACCTCACATTAGGATTTCATTAAAAATTTGAAAGATAACAAAGGACCTATGGCAGCTAATCATCATTTGCTAGATCGACTTCCAGTTTACAAAGGCTGGTTTCAATGTTTATTACAAGCAGTCAATGACGAGCACATCAAGTTAGGCTTCCTTCGGGAAGTATTTCAAGACATAAAAGGTGTGTAATTTGGTGTTTGTGATTATTTTAATTCTTCAACTGTAAATTGCTTTGTCCTTGATGAACATAACATCAGTTAACAACTTTGTTTTGAATTTATAATGGAATATCAGTAAATCATTTTTAATCGTCAACACTATACATTTGTTAAATACAGTTCACGAAAGAAATCGTTTCCCAAGCATTTCTAGATATTTGAACTTAGAAATTCGGTGACAGAGAAAAAATTAAGCTCAAAACGGCTGACTAGTTATTTGAAAATAGACGTTTATATTTCATTATTTTTTAACAAAACCATAACAATTATTTTGTCATATTCCCCGGGGAAAATAAAAAGATGTCTCTTAGTTATGATTCAGTATTCAAGACAATGGAAACAAACTAAACATTTAAAATTAAAGAACACAAATAATTTAGAACTTACAAATTTAATTAAATCTTATAATCAGATGATTTTTAAAACGTTTTTTTACGCCTTCCATTAACAGCAATTATGTTGGTCTACAAAAGTGTTGAATCATCAAAACTTGCAATTAATTTTTTTTTTTTTTTAAATTATGCAACAAAATAATTTTTATGTTACATTTTTAGCCTGGCATTAGTATAGAAATTTTTTTTTCACATTGTTATTAAAATTTTCATGGAAAGATTATCTTAAATTCCAAAATGTCTATTTAGATGATTTGGACAGTCAGTATTTGTCAGGAAAAGATGAGGTGAGAACTTTAAAAACCAATTAAATTTTTAAAATATTTAAACACTTTTGAGTTTTACATTTTGCTCTGTTAATTATATTTCATTAATATCACTAACAGCCATCCATTCATCCTTTTTGTCATCCATACTTCAGCTAGTGTCCACTGCGTATAGAATGGCCTGTTATATCAAACATCATAAAAGTGTCAACACTTTAAATCATGGCTGTTTGTCACATTTGAAATATTTGTTTGAGTATATTATCAGATAGTCTAGCATTTATTTACATAAATTAAAAAGAATAATGTAATAACACAAGTTGAATAAACGTACGTTCCGGTTGAATGACTTCATCAGCATATACAACAGTTAAGAACAAAAGAAAATTAGACAGCATAATTAACTAGCTTGCAAATATATCTACTGGAAGTTTATAAGCGTGTTAATTTTGCATTACGTAAGTTTACAATAATTGGTTTTTATAAAATTCCAACTTATTTGAGACGATAAAGCACCTTAATGCCAAGCGATGGTAACAAATTTTACCAATGTGGTGTATCCCGGGCTTATGGAATATATAGTTAGGCAAGGTATGTGGCTTTCTTAAAAGTTATCCAAAGGCGAAAAGAACGAATAAAACAGAGAAAAAAACAAATGTATTTGAATAGATCAATATGTAAGTTATCACACTGACTTATATTTCAGTAACAGAAATGGCCAAAATTGAGATAAATAAAAATCACTTTTGACCTATTTAACAGGATGGCCACCACGGAGAATTTAGAAAAGTTTCGGATCTTATTGTTTTACACGCAGGCATGGGGCATGAAAAAAACGTAAATGGCTGCAAGTGGCTTCATGAGAAGTTACCACGGGATAAAGTATGTAATGAAAGAACTCGTTGGAGCGATACCGCTACTCTGTTATAGAAAAAAGAATGTGTCCTATCCCAAAGAGTTCGCATTATGCAGCTCTCATCCATCACCTTATACGTTTGATTTATTTTTAGCCACCTTGAGAAAAAAGATGGATCAGACAAACCTGCTTCTGAACTTCGTTTTCGTGAGGGACGTTTGTACCAATTCTTATTCTTTTCTTTCGTTTTCCAAACATTAATAGATAGAGCATGTATATCTACATCATGTTACATTTTTTCAACAGTAAGTTATTTTTAATTCCGTTGTACTGGTAAAGACATTAGCCGGTAGGTTTAAATGTTTATTTTTGTTTTCAAATCATTAAGGCTTTGATATCATACTTTTTTTATTTGCAAAAATTGTGTGTCTCATTTATCTACGTAAAAAGTTCATTGCAATCCAAACCTCTTATAATTAAGATGCAACTCTTTTATTGATCCATATAAATATATTTTTTTAAAAATTAAATTGTACATATTCCTTACAGCACATTCTTTACAGCACATAGATAAACATTCCTTACATTCAAAATTTTAAAAATAGTAGAGGAATTTAAATACAAGATATTCAAAGTGGAAATATCAGCTTATTAATAATGGTGACTCCTGCGAACTTATTTGAAATGGTCTACAGCACGGTAAAGAAGATGGAGCTTGTTACAGATGTCTTAGCCGGGGTCTTAAGGCGCGACTGCTTCAACCCTCCGCTATTATAGGAATTAGAATCGGTGAAGCAATAAAGTAACATTTTAGACTAACAAGAACTTTGTTTAGCGCAAATTAACATCATTGATTGGAAAAGGAAAAATTGTTTTTTTTAAAGTATTAAAAGATAAATTATTACATTTCTGATTAAATGTTTCAGGTAATGACTGGCAATCAGTCTTTTGACAATGGTAAGTCGTGTAAATTGACTGGCACTCAGTCCTTTGACAATGGTAAATCGTGTAAATTGACTGGCAATCAGTCTTTTGACAATAGTAGTCTTGTTAAATGACAAACTACAAAATTGAACAAAAGTATAATTGTTTTTTAACAGTAAAAACGGAGAGAAAGCATCGCATCATAACACTGACAAAGTCTATTTCTTTTTTTTTTTTTCACAAAAGTATTTGTTGTTATGTTTCCCATATTATCTTTACATTCTCATTTTGGATAGAAGCAATAAAATATAAAAAAAGTAGTTTCATGTAATTATTTAAATACTGATAAACTGAAAAAAATTATTGACACTTCTCCTAACACTATAGCTACAACGCGGCTTGAATAATAGCGTATCATCGACGCCTATTTTTAATGGTTGAAAACAGGATTGCGAAAGAGCCACTATGACACTGGTCATCATTAAATATATTCGTCCGATGCATACAGATGATCTCAACTAAAAATTACATTGTTTGATGGGGAAAAAAAAAACTTAAATCTAAACCGCTGTTAATCCAAGATATTATATATTTCATGTTTTTATGCAAATTTTTTTTTTAGTGGCGTGCATGCTAATTTTTGTGTATGAATAACATTTTAATTTTTTGTACCAGGCAACCTTACTCCATCTTTGAGCCAACGAAGAGAAAATATCAGAATGAAAATAACAATTGGTAGAGTATTTATTTCTTCAGTATGTTACGACCGTCATATGTAAAATATAACCAGATATCTTATGAATCTTTAACCTGTCCTTCATTTTGTTAATTAAGAAAAAAAATAATAATTTACTATTTATACTTTAGATTTATATGAAAAAAATTTGGGCAAGTCAAGATGTTATGCTACAAGTAGACATTTTGTTCAAATCTATTATCAATGTTTCTATCTTCATTTTTTCTTTGGGCAATCTGAAATATTATATGACATAATATTCACGTTAGTGTTCATGTTTGTTACATATTGAACAAACTTTTGCAGTAATTTGGAATTGTGTTAATAGTGGTATAAAAAGTTATACTACTGTTTCAATTTAACTTATTTTCTGGATGTGAATCTAATCAGCTGGCCTAAACTTTGAAACGTCAAGTCTTTCTAAACTTGCCATAGTTTCAACTTTCACTAAAACAGTGTTTCTCAAACTTGTTTGCCCCCATGCCATATTTTTAATGATACTTCTCATGTTTAAAGATTGCTATTATACTGTATTTAACTACATCATTATAAAGGCATAAACATTTTAATAATACTTCTTGCTATGTCTACCATGCGCCAACTATTTTCAAATTATATTTCATCATAAAAGCATGACTTTTAAAGTAAGGATAGGTGTTAATTATAAATTGTATAAGTCTTTTAAAAATATTGTGATTAATTTAGCATAATTATGAATTTAATTGATTACATATTTCTTGAGATACATAAAAAGACAACTAAAAAATGTGATATTTATTTTATTTAACAATTTAACGGGCTCAAAAAAAGATTGCACATCTTATCAAACATAATTAAAATCGAAAGCATTTGTGTTTTCTATATAAGTGCTACTTTGTATGAAAAACAACTAATTAACTAAGGTTTTTTTGAAAGTATTAAGACTATATTCATTAAACTCCCAACTGCTTTTGTCTTGTTAATATCAGAACAGTAAAAAAAACAGTCCCACCTATTTGCACGGATTTTTAAAAAAATCTAGTTGATACTCCATCAGAAAGCTAAACAAAAAAAAAGATTTTTGTGAACTAGCTGGCCTCTAGCTCGTGTCTCCATGTAATTTTATGGCCTCCTCTCTTTGTTTTTTCCTAGTGATTTTTGTGTTATGGATTGTCTGCTAACGTTATCTGGGTGTTTGTGGAGAGTGTACTATTTCCAACTTCATCTGTTTCTTATGATATCTTCAGCAATAGACGATATGTCATTTGTAGTAAGTATTTGTTGGTGATTGTGTTTGGCAATTTGATGATCATGATCTTTCTAAGAAAAGTTTTTGTCAAGGGCTGTACTTTCTGTGTGATTCTTACCGTTGTTATTCAAGTTTCAGCGCCATAGAGTAAAGCATTTTAAACATTTGTGTTGAAGAGTCAGCCCCTTTTACTCTCATATTTTATTAATAGAACAAATGCTGACCTAGCCTTTCCAATTCTTGTCCTGACATTCGCTTCGGGATCCACCATTTATGTCAATTGTGCTACCTAAGAATGTGAAGGCCTCTCCTTCTTCCAGTGTATTTCCTTCTAAAGAGATATGCTCTTGGTTGGCTGAGTTTATCGTCATGATCTTTGTCTCGCTTTTATTTTTGTAAATAAAAGCAAGATTTACCAGGACGGTAGATTTATGCCATGCATCTCGATGAAAATGATAGTTAATTTTGATCGTTACTTTATTCATTTAATGTCACCATGAATGGTCAAATATTTTTACGCCTAGATGAACAAACTCAACCCCCCTTTTCAACACCTTTAGCGACTGTTTAGCTACATGGGACATGATTCATCTTTACAAGCCAAGACCCTTCAATTTTAACCATTAAATACCACCAAAATCCATTTTATGAGTATGTCAAATCTTCAACACATAGCTAAGCCACTGCCCACTTCTTACTGGCAACTGGCACTGCCCCAACACCCCCCCCCAAACAAAAAAAAAAGCATCTGTAATGTAAAATGTCTAAGGGAAAAACTGAAGAAAACTAAAATAGATCTGAAAGCCATGCTATCTGTTCAGTGTAGAACTATGAGCCAAATGTCATTTACTCATATGTCACAGTGTTCCAATAAATAGGAAATCAAAGGCCAGAGAGTTGAAAAATATTTGCAATTTATTTTTCTTTTCAGCTATCTATATTTAAACGTCAAATATAATACGTATACATCCACAGAGAGGCTAACAAAACAAATGAGTAAATCAAATGACGCCCATAGAGGTATGAGACAGACATTGTTTTATTAAATTCAATGGAATAATATTTTTTTGATACCTATGCAATATATCGTTTCTTGTCTATGTAATTTATTTTTTAGTATCCTTGTAATTTGCAGTTTGTTGCTAATTTACTTTATCGATCGATTTTTGTCTCTGCAATTTATCGCTTGTTTCCCATGGAATTCATTATTTTATTGTAATAATATTTATTATTCAAAATTAATTTCAGGGTAAATTAATACAATTCAAATAATATTTTTCGTACGCCCATTTGCATTAAAGAGTGACTCAGACATTTATCTGCGCTTTTGCAATTTTATTGTTAAAGGGATGTATTCACAAATATACTGATTGTAATAAAATATGGTATATTCAAAATGGATATTAAACTGAAATTATTTTTTCAAAACGATTTACTAACACTTCGTATTTTACATATTTTTGTACGAGTAACTTTAAATTTCCTGCAGAAGAAAATTGTCTTTTTCATTACTATACGAACAAATTTATAGGCTGACTTCTTACAACGTAAAACCTTTCAAAAGTTAATTCGATAAGTCTTCAGAATAAGATGGTATGCTAACAGACATGCTATATTCAAAGGATAAAATTGCAATGCAGGTTTTTTTTTTATTTCCTTACTTTCAATGAATTAGAAATAAAACCACTAATTCAGCTTAACAATGGATGACCCAGATAGTTTTTAAAGATATTTATGAATCATTAACATTTATGTAATTTTAAGAGATTTTAATTTCTGTATTATTTTTAAATAGAGCTACAAACAGTTGTGATTCCACTAAAGCAGGAAGTGTTACAGCTAAACAAAGAAAACGGTAAAATTATTTTTTTTTTCAAATGCAATTTATTTCATTATGCAATTTATTTATCTTTTCACCCATCTATATTTAAACGTCAAATATAATACTTCTACATCCACAGAGAGGCTAACAAAACAAATGAGGGAGTCAAATGACGCTCATAGAGGTATGAGACAGACATTGTTTTATTAAATTCAATGGAATAATGTTTTAATACCCATGTAATATATCGTTTCTTGTCTATGTAATTTATTTTTTAGTATCCTTGTAATTTGCAGTTTGTTGCCAATTTACCTTATCGATTTTTGTCTATACAACCTAATCGTTTGTTTCCCATGGAATTCATTATTTTGTTGCCTAAGTAATCCATTGTTTTTTCCTATGTAATACATTTTTATTGCCTTTATAATTTATCTATTGTTACCTATGTAATTCATTGCTTGTTGCCTATGAAATAATTGTTTGCAGCCTATGTAATTCATTGTTTGTAGCCTATGTAATTCATTGTTTGTTGGCTATGTAATTCATTGTTTGTTTCCCATGTAATTCATTTTTGCCTATGTAATTTATCGTTTGTTGCCTATGTAATTCATTGTTTGTTGCCTATGTAATTCATTGTTTGTTGCCTATGTAATTCATTGTTTGTTGCCTATGTAATTATCGTTGGTTGCCTATGTAATTCATTGTTTGTTGACTATGTAATTTATCGTTTTTTGTCTATGAACGTCATTGTCTGTTGCACTTTTAATTTATCGTTTTATTCCTTTGTTAACCATTTAATGTATTGTATATAAAGTAACTAAATAATAGTGTGTGAAATATAGAAACTACTCAATATTTATTATTCAAAATTAATTTCAGGGTAAATTAATACAATTCAAATAATATTTTTCGTACGCCCATTTGCATTAAAGAGTAACTCAGACATTTATCTGCGCTTTTGCAATTTTATTGTTAAAGGGATGTATTCACAAATATACTGATTGTAATAAAATATGGTATATTCAAAATGGATATTAAACTGAAATTATTTTTTTCAAAACGATTTACTAACACTTCGTATTTTACATATTTTTGTACGAGTAACTTTAAATTTCCTGCAGAGGAAAATTGTCTTTTTCATTACTATACGAACAAATTTATAGGCTGACTTCTTACAACGTAAAACCTTTCAAAAGTTAATTCGATAAGTCTTCAGAATAAGATGGTATGCTAACAGACATGCTATATTCAAAGGATAAAATTGCAATGCAGGTTTTTTTTTTATTTCCTTACTTTCAATGAATTAGAAATAAAACCACTAATTCAGCTTAACAATGGATGACCCAGATAGTTTTTTAAAGATATTTATGAATCATTAACATTTATGTAATTTTAAGAGATTTTAATTTCTGTATTATTTTTAAATAGAACTACAAACAGTTGTGATTCCACTAAAGCAGGAAGTGTCACAGCTAAAAATAGAAACTGGTAAAATTATTTTATTTTTTTTTAATCCTAGAAAATGTTCAGATTTACCCAGTCAAATAATTTAGTGCAATAATGGATCACTCTGTGTTAAGCTTTTTTAAAGATATATGCAATAAAATAAACTTTCAAAATATTTAACTTTTAATTTCTGTTTAATTTGTAAATAGCGAAACTACAACATGAATTGATGACTCTTATATTGAAAGTGTCACAGCTTGAAAATAATACTGGTAAGATTTATTTTTAATGATCCAAGAGAATGTTCATATTAACAAATGCATTTATTTCATGGTAATAATCTATATATCTTTTTATTTATTTAAAAATGTTTCTGATAAAATAGCTTTTCAATAATGTAAAAAGCATTTAATTTCTGTTTTATTTGTAAATAGCTGAACAACAACAGGAAATGATGACGCTGACGCAGAAAGTGTCACAGCTAGAAACTAATACTGGTAAGAATCATCTTATAAATCCTCCTTGAATACGTGATAATAAAAAAAGGACTGCGTTATTGTTATTTCTTCATTTGTCTAAATCTTTATCTTTTACTAAGTTCATTTATTGTTAATTTCAATAACAATGCATTTAAACGGTTGCCTTGCTTCTGAAAAATATAGGTCGGGAAACTTTCAAAAACACAAAATTATTATATCTAAAGAAGACTAGCTGAACCGCCTTCACTCTTTGTTATTTATCTCTATTTCAAATAAATTACGTAATTAAAATTGTAGATAATTATATTAAATATACACCACAAGCGGACACCAATTTGAAAAGTTGAATTATAAAATGGTAAAATACATAGTTCACAGTTGTATATTAAGTTATCTTATTGCCTATAGATTCGACGGTAATGTTTTGGGGGTTTTAAAATATTGCTATAACGTAAAAAATTTCACCCACATTTGTGTAAAAGAAATATGCAAAATATTGTGCCACTACTATTCCCTCCCCAGAAAAACAGAAAATGATAAAATACAAAGTATCAAATTTCATTTTAAATTATTTATTTTTATTTTAAATATAAATCGATACACAATTTCTCTTTTGTAACATATTTGAGCTTGGAGATATTGATATTAAAATTTAACCCCATACCTTGTCTTTGTACCCCATGAGGAATATAAATATTATAATATCCTACTAACTGTATTGCATTTTCGAAAGAAAATATGTCCCTGTATAGTCCATAAATTTAATTAATATTTATATTTAGAATAAAATATCTTCCATAGCTCAAATCTGTAGCATATTTGGGTTTATGTGTATATTAAATTGAACCAATATCATCTTCGAAGGGATTTTTTTATTGTGAAAGGGATCCCTCACTTGGAGATATTGATATTGAAATTTACCTCCTACCTCGTCTTTGAACCGCATGCGGTACATTAAAGTTTTAATATCCCACTCCCCTTCCACCAAGCACTGCATTGCATTTTCGAAAGAAAATATTTGCATGTAAAGGTCCGTATAGCTAAAGAATTTTTATATCCATAAATATATAGAAATAAATGTCTAAATGTATGTCCAGCATACGTTCCTATACTGTTCATCCGATTGCGATGCCACGTTGGTGAGTTCTCCGCACGCCCAGTATTTTCGTGCCCTTAAATTACCACTTTTTTCTCTCAAATTTTTTTTTAAAAACCTAACCCTAAATTTACAACAAAAGCTCTATATATGATATAAATATATTTTGTATGACAGTAATTCGATATATATATATTGATATCTTCATCAAAAACTTAAACACATTTTTTTAATTTTTTTTTTTAAATTATACATTATCAGAAAATCGTAAAACAAAGAATTCTTTTATCTAAGAAGATCTCGTAACTTTTTTTTTCACGCCTCTATCAGATTTGACTGTCTTTAAAAAAAAATTAAATTGTCAATCTCATTAAAATATAAACCTCTTTAATTTTTGCAAAGTAACAACAAAAATATATTTTTTCATTTTTTTTTTTAAAGAAAATATTAACCCATCTTCATTTGTCAAAATTTAATTTTCAAGTTTGTAAAATGATTGGGTTTTGATATTCATTGATATACTTATATAAATGTACCCAAAATTTGTTAACGCCATTGATTTTCTTAACTTGTAAACATATGTTTATTTGGAAAAAGAGAAACATCTCTTTTTTCAAAAATGTAATACCAAAAAATATATATAAATATATTGTCATCCACGTAAAAATGTACACATCCCTTTTCCTATCTGCGATATGTATATAGGAAGGTTATTTATTAATCAAATTAATCTTTATTTTAAGACGTATCTTGTATTGCCTTGGGCAAAATAATCATACCCATATTTGTAAAAAGAGAACGTAACATCTCTTTTAACACAAAGGTAATACAATAGGATTTAACTATACTATTATCCACGTAAAAATGCACACATCCTATCTCCTATCTCCTATATGTATGTCTCCAAGAAGGTTAATTATAAATCAAATTTATTCCTTTATTTTGAGACGTATCTTGTATTGCCCTGGACAAAATGAGCATACCCATATTTGTAAAAAGCGAATGTAGCATCTCTTTTTTCACAAATGTAATACCATAGGAGTTTATATTGTAATCCACGTAAAAAATGTACACATCTTATGTCCTACCTCTGACATATATTTACCCAAGAATGTTAATTATTGATCAAATGCATTCCTTTATTTTGAGACGTTTCTTCTGCTGCCTCTGACCAACTCCTCCCTACCCAGATTTAAATAAATTTAGAAAATCTTCCACCGGATTGTAGTCCCTTCAATACTCAAACTAACACTTCATATGGTTCGTTCTTTTTTGTTTGAGTTATAAGTGGATTGGTGAATGCTATTTGGCAAGGGAGTTCCGCTGCACTACTTGACTTTAACCCCATTTTCTTATTATAATTATATTTAAAGGTTAGTTTTCATTACTTTATAATTTCAATAAAAGTATATTTTTGGAATTAAAAAAAAAAGCTAAACTTTTCAAATGTTAAAATATGCAAAGCTAAAGTTTGTGTGTGTTTTATTAACAATGTAAAGAGCAATCAAATAACTGTATTAACTATACTTACTTATAAGAAGGGTGAAATACTTTAACAGTTCTGTAACATGCGGTTATAAAATCACAGAAACTTAAGTGTTCTGGCTATTCGCGCCATGAAGTCATTTGCGTGATTATTTAGAACAAATTAATTTTAATTTTAATTCGCAATATTAACAACGCACTAAAAAGACTGATGTTTGGGTTTTCCCGATAAATGTGATTACGGTGTAATTCTTTGATCATGATTTTTTTTTCCATAGCTTTCAAACGCATATAAAAATCTTAAAATAGTTCCTTAGTTGATACTTTAAATGTTTTTGTAATTTATAAAAATAACACTTAAACTTTTACTAAAATAAAAGCGGATTTAAAATATTATTTACGTACTTAAATTTATTCGATTTCCGTAAAATTATAGAAAATAACTTTGATTCTTTTTAGGAATCCGAACGTACTTAAATCTTTGCTGCTCTTTGGTGTTTCGTCAGTATAGCTCATTCTTATTTATATAATAATAATAATAAGACGTCTTACATAGCGCAGTACCCCAGCCTAGGGCTGGGCTCACCGCGCTGTACATAAAAATGTTATCAAAAGAGACATAATCATGACATTAAAATAAAATACATTTATGAAATAAAGAACAGCAATGTATATTCACCCACCCCACCACATAAATTTTACAAGGCAAACCATGGACCGCAGCCAGCAAACTCTTGTATCGGTCAGAGGAGGGGAATCAGTCAGGGTAGTATAATTTAAAAAGATATGTTTTGAGTGCAGTTTTGAAGGCCTGGGTGGTTGGTATACTGCGTATGTTTAGTGGCAAAGAATTCCATTGTTTAAGGGCGCAAAAAGAGAAAGATCGTTCACCATATGTTTTAGTGTGTGTCTTGGGAATGGACAGAATACGCGTGTCTGCAGAGGAGCAAAGCTGTCGAAAGGGTGAATAGACAGAAAGAAGTTCGGTTAGATAGGAAGGGCAGGAATACAAGAAAAAGTTGTGATAGAGAACAGACAACTTGTAGTCAATGCGTGCCTGTATAGGTAGCCAATGAAGGGAATGGAGTAGTGGAGTGACGTGATCACGTTTTTTTTTTTGCCTTTAAAACTAGCCTAGCAGCTGAGTTTTGAACTTTCTGCAGTTTTTCTATGCAGTGTTTTTGTGAACCTGACAGAAGAGAGTTGCAATAGTCAAGACGAGAGAGAACAAGATCACAGACTAGGGTTTTTGTAGTGCAAACTGTGAGGTAGTGGCGTATGGAGCTGATCTGACGGATAGTGGTGTATGCTGAACGACAAATGTGAGATATGTGTTTATCGTGAGATATGAAGTTAGAAAGAATATAACCAAGATTCCTAGCAGAGGGTGTAAACCGTACGTCAGAGTACCTACTTGAAATGAGGTAGGAAGAATTGAGGTAGAGGATGATGTTTAATTGTGGATGAGGAATGCTTCCATTTTGTCATCATTAAGCTTCAACTTGCTGAGTGTCATCCATGACTTGACATCATCAATGCACCCCCGCAAAGTCTGGACAGCGGATTCAACAAGAGAAGGATGGGTATGCTTGTATAGCTGCGTGTCACCTGCAAATGACTGGCTCTCAACAGCATGCCTCCAAAGCAAGAGGAGCAGTGGTCTGGTATACAATGTGAATAGAATCGGGCCTAAAATGGACCCCTGTGGTACTCCGCACACCAAATCAGCACTGCCAGAGAGACAGCCATCGACAGAGACCGCCTGCGCTCTGCTCAGAGAAGTAGGACCTAAACCAAGCCAAAACTGATCCCGAAATTCCAAAGTAATTTTCAAATGTTTTGAAAAGGATTACATGGTCAACAGTGTCAAAGGCCGCACTGAGGTCTAAGAGGATCAGGATGGAGATATCACCACTGTCAAATGCGAGCAAGTGGTCATTGGTCACTCTCATGAGAGCCGTCTCTGTGATGTGGAAATGTCTATAGGCCGACTGATTAGAACTGAGAAGAGAGTGGTCAATTAAATAAGCAAATAGTTGTTTTAGAACTAGTTTTTCAATAACTTTAGATAAAAATGATATATATACTAGTGAGAACCCGGCATGATGCAATGCCGCCCTAAGAAAGAAAGTGTTTGTGTTTTAATAATGTTTTTAAATTACTTTTTATATTGACAATATTTTTTTTTTACACTTATAAATTAGAAGGGTTTTTTTTATATGTTAGCAGGTCACATACAGCTGTCCTAGTGAGACGAAAGGATTTTCAAAAAGTTGGACCACACACTTGTAGCGATTAATCCACCCATTCAATAGCTCTGTTTGAAATTATTCTTATACAGCTAATAAAACTGCAATAAACGAATTAAGGACCCCGGCCCCAAAATGGAATATTTTAATATAATTGTACTAAATTCAGAAACCTACTAATTATGTCACACACTAACTGAAATGTTGCTATTCGTATTTCATTAAAATATCACCCACCCAGGCATTAGCTATGTTTGAAATTATATTTATATAGCTCATCTTTAAAAAACGAATGTAGGGCCACCGGCCCCGAACGGAATATAGTAAAATGGAAGTACTAAATCAGAATCTTTTGCGGGCGGGCGCCAAACACTCACCATAGTTTTATCGCAATTGGATGAATGGTTTAGGGACGCATACGAAAATTAAATTTGTATAGATAATGTAACACACTTCTACTCTGACATGGCGTGGGATGTTATTTCTTATGCTGTGGGTTATGTCAGTAGTATGGTTACTTATATTAACGCTTCAGGATGCCGACTCAGTCTTCTTCATTCTTTCACTTATTATTCAGGCACGTAAAGAAGAATACTCAATTCTAGTTAAAACTCACAGTACTTTATTGAACACACTTTATATTGATAATATTAATAAATAATCCTTGCATGAATGTAATTTCACATATATATCTATAGTATTCCATCATTAAGAAAGACACGTCCTCAGACTACTATAACTCAGCTCAACTGTCTAATCTCACAGCTCTCACGCTACTGACTGACTCTACTGCTCTGCGCTCAGCTCTCTACTATCTCAGTCAACTCATACTTTATTACCAGCAAAGCGTGCAAAACAACCGCTCTGACAAAAACATAATTTTACTCTCCAAAAACGTGGAGTTCACATTTGTTCTCAAAAATACAATCCACATTGATTGTCTCTCCCCGTGGAAAAACCTGGTGAACACACTCACTGTCCACTCATGCTACCTCTCTGTTTACATGTGAAAACATAGTCCGTTACATGCCCCACCCATCTGAAAAAATTTTGTGCAACAAAATTTTTGGCACAAAATAATATGCTGAAATAATGATAATGTCTCTTAGAAAATTTCAATCCCACATCTAACAATCAAATCAGTGTAACAACATTAACATTTCATCATTATGAAATACAGAGTCTTTTACTGTTAATATCACACTTAATAGTGAATAATTTACCCTGGCAAAAAATTAAAAAATCACCAATGACAACCTCTTAAAATCTTTATGTATGATAATGTGAAGTGACATTAACATCTTAATGAATAATAAACACTGCAAAATGAATGTAACAATCTTAAATTTTGCATTAGAAAATTTACAATCGGTTAAAATATGATATTCATTTACAAAAATTGATATGTACAAGTGTCTTATCAAAAAACTGAGTGAACGTATGTGTGTATATTCATTTAGAATGTCTGACTAATGTGTCTTAAGTCAGTGTCTTTGTCATTGTCTGCATGTTCAATGTGTCTGGAAAGGAAATCAGCTACTGTATTGTCTTTTCCTTTTATTGTCCTTATCTCATACTGATAATCTAATAGTATCAACGACCATCTGTTTATTTTACTATTCGCTATTTTCTTTCTATTTAGTGCCATTAATGGCTTGTGATCAGTCAATAATGTAAATTTTCTGCCTAATAGATATTTCTGTAGTTTGGTAAGTGCCCACACAATTGCTAAGCATTCTTTTTCAATGGTTGAGTAGTTAATTTCAGTTCTGCTTAATGCTCTACTTAAATAGGTAATGGGTCTTAATTTATGATTGTATTCTTGCATAAGGCAAGCTCCTAATCCAATGTTGGAGGCGTCTGTAACTAGAGTGAAAGACTGTTTAAAATTGGGTGATAACAATATGTTGTCACTTTGGAAAATTTCTTTGATTGTTCTCAGTGTATTTTCGCATTCATCCGTCCATACTATTTGTTTCTTGCTATCTTTATTTATTAGTTTCCTTAAGGGTAGTGTAACATCAGAAAATTTTGGAACAAAAGTGCTGTAAAAATTGCACAAACCTAAAATGGCTTTTACTTCTTTCTGAGTGTGTGGTGTTTTTATATTTAGTATTTTTCCTCTGTTGTGTTCTGTGGGCTGAATTGTGTTTTTACCGACTTTAAATCCTAAAAATTCAATGTCCTCTTGTGCAAACTTTAATTTGTTTGGTGCTATTGTAACTCCATGTGCTCTTAATTTGTTTAGTACTGTTTTTATAGTCTCTAAATGTGTCTTCATATCCTTAGTGTGAATACAGATATCATCGACAAAATGTACTACATTTGGTATGCCTTCTAACATGATTCGCATGAATCGAGAAAATGTTGCGGTGGAATTAACTAGACCAAATGGCATTACTGTCCATTCGAACAAGCCTTCCTCTGTGGCAAATGCTGTCAAAGGCATGGAATCCGGATGCATGCCTATTTGCCAGAATCCTCTGTTTAAATCTAAGTGGGTGAATAATGTGGAGGAGCCTATTTCTTCCAGTAGTTCTCTGGTGTCCCTCATGGGTTCTGCATCTAATTGTGTGATTTTATTTAACTCCCTATAGTCACAACATATACGGCATTGGCCATTTTTCTTTTTTACTACTACCATGGGTGATGCTATTGGTGAATCTGATCTTTTAATCTTGTTAGTCTGTATTAAATGATTTAGTTCTTTCTTTACTTCTTCCCTAAATGCATATGGAATTGGATAGATTTTGTGTTTGAATGTGGGTTCCTGTGTTAATATTATCTTGTGTTCTAAACTGCTAGTGTGTCCTATGTTCTCTGTGATGACATCTTTGTATTCTTTTAGAATTGTTGTTAAGTGTCTGTTTGTTGTGGTGTTATTTTCATTGTCTTCTAATTGTATAACACTAGCAACGGTGGCTGTGCTACTTATTTCATTACTGATGGTTTCTAACTCTTCAGGAACAGAGTCATATTTTCTGAGCAAGTCCACATGTAGGACTTTCAATTCACCCTTCATGTGAATTACATAATCAACTAAATTTAACTTGTCATGAATTGTAAACGGACCCTGCCAAATCTTTTGTCCATTATTGTTTGGCAACCATACCAAAACTTTATCATGTACTTTAAGATCTCTGAGGTATCTATGTGTATTCTTTATATGTCTTTGTCTTTTAGACTCCCTATCAGTGTTTTCTTTAGCATTTTCTATGCCATATGTAATCCTCTCTCTAATTTTTGTAATTATGTCAAATGTGTCTTGTTGTGTGCCTTTCTGGCCTAAAATATTTTCTTTAAAAAGAGTTAACGGTCCCTTTGGATTGGCCCCAAACATTAGCTCAAATGGAGAGTACCCAGTGGTGTCTTGTATACTCTCTCTATAGGCGAATAAAACCATGGGTATATATAGGTGCCATTCTCTAGGGTGGTCTATTGTTGTTTTATTTAACATTGTTTTTAGTGTTTTGTTCCATCGTTCTACCATACCATTAGCCTGTGGTCTATATATTGTGGAATGTACTTGTATTATACCTAGCATTTTTGTAACTGCATTGGTTAAGTTGGAAGTAAACTGTGTTCCATTATCTGACAATATTTTATCAGGGAACCCATGTCTTGTAAATACATCTAATAATGCCATGCAAATTGTTTCTGAATTAATGTTTTTGAGGGGAATTGCCTCTGGCCATCTAGATGCCATATCAATCATGGTTAAAATAAATTTGTGTCCCTTATTTGATGGTGGATTAAGAGGACCAATGATATCTATAGCTACCTTCTCAAAGTTTCTACCTATTTTGTCTGTGGGTTGTATGGGTGCTCTGTGTTTACTGTGTATTGGGTTTTTTGTCAGACATGGTATGCATTTGTTTATGTGTTTCTTTATGTCCTTGTGTATGCCTGGCCAATAAAAATTCTGTGTGACCCTCTCTAATGTTTTTTTTATACCCATGTGTCCAGCCAAAGGACTGTCATGTGCATGGTTGAGTATTTTGTTTCTGAGTATTAATGGTACTATTATTTGAGATTTTTTGATTTCACCTTTCTCAAAATTTCTGATTAGAATATTATGTTTTATTGTGTAATTATGTCCTCTATAAATTGTGTTATTGTCCTTAATTTTGTTTCTAATGTCCTGAATTTGCCTATCTTCTGTCTGCATTCTAATTATGTCCTCTCTAGATATTTGTTTTGGAATGTCTAATTTTTCTTCTATTTCAGGCTGTGTCTGACTAGTTTTATGTTGTTGTCTTGTTATTGCACTTATATACTCTTTGGTTAAATTTTTTGATTCAATCCAATTTAAGAATAGTTCTTGGGAATTATCTGGAATTTCTTTAATATTTCCAATTATTAACTGACATACTGGGTTGTCCATAAGTACTGCCGTTACCTTTCCTGTCAACCATGGACAGTCTATGTCCACTACTGCTTTATAACATTCAACTTTTGTGTTATTTGCTAACATGACTGTGGTTTTTTCAGATATATGGTCTTTAGGGTCAATCAATTTTTTGTCAACTACTATTGTTGTACAACCTGTGTCTCTTAGACACTGAACAAGTTGGTTGTTTACATAAGAAGGAAAAAATTGTAAACTTCCTTCACTGTGACATGCGCTAGCTAAAGTTTCATGTGGTTTGGTGTTTTGTCTACTGTTAGTCTGATTGGAATTATATCTTTGATTTTTATATGGTTGTCTACTCCTATTTGCACTGTTGTATCTAATTGGACTACTGTTGGGTGATGTTCTCTGATAGTATTGTTGTGAATGTCCTAAATCTCTATGTAATTTCCTACACTCATATTTTTTGTGACCTGGAATGCCACAGTAGAAACATTTGTTGTTGTTTGAATAATTAGTATATGGTGTCTGGTAATTGTTTTGATGACTTTTCTGAAATTTATTGTTTTGCCATCTGGCAGGTAGGCTGTGGTATCTTCTGTTTTGATATGTGTTTTGTTTTTGACTGTCCCTATCACTGGGTGTGTTTCTAATAGAGGCTAGTGTGCTGTTTCTATTGTCTAGCTCTTCATTGGGGTGAGCATCTTTAAATGTTGTGATTGAGTCAACTAACTCACGCTCATTTTTAATCTTTCTCTCTTTAAGGAATGAAAATAAAGAGACTGATGCATTTCTTAATATTTTGTCTATGATAAACATATCCAGTAATGCTTTTGGATCATTTAGGTCAATTTCAGTTAATTCAAGCCATTTGACAAGATTGTCTCTAATATTGAATATGGTGGTGTTAGGATCTACTTCTCTATCTAGTCTTATGTTATGGAAATTTTTTCTATAAATGTCTTCTGTGTTTCCATAGAACTTTAACAAAACTTTCTTTATATATGTATAATTATTCTTTTGTTCTTCACTAAGTGAATTGATAATGCTTAGGCTTTTCCCTGATAATCTGCTCAATAAAATATTAGCCCAAGTCTCTTCTCTATAATTGTAAGACTGGCAGATGCCCTCAAATTGTGACAAATAACTGATAATTTCTTCTTTATGTTCATTAAATTCTCTAAATTTAGGTTTGTATGTGCTATTGGTTTCTCTATTGCTTGTTGATGGTGTATGCTGTCCTGATTCTAATCTAGCTCTTTCTAGTTTTAGCTCTTCCTCTCTTAATTTAAGTTCCTCTATTTCCTTTTGTCCTTTTAAATTTAGTTCCTGTTCTTTTAATTTAAGTTCTTCTATTTCTTTTTGTCCTTTTAATTGTATTTCCTCTATTTGTTTAAGTTCGCTTCTCTCTAACAGTCTAGCTTCTCGGTCTTTGTCTTTGTCTTGTCGGTCTTTGTCTTCTTTCTGTCTTTGACTATCTCTCTCCTTGTCTCTTTCCTGTTTGTTCCGTATTTTGTCCATCTCCCTAGTTACGAAGTCAGTTAAATTCTCCTGCTTCAAACCAAGCTTCTCACCTACTTCTAATAATTCCAAGTACTCTGCCATTTTTTATGTGTAATGTGAGTAACTAAAATTATATTGTTATGTATCAGTATATCAGTTATCTCCTTATTCTTTGGTTATCAATTAAAATAGTTTACGATCTTTCATATATCTACATGTTAATGAATGTATACACAAATGCAAGTTGATACATGAATTATAAGTTATAAATAAGTGTAAGAAAATTTTAAAATAATTAAATTTTCTATTTTACAACATAAATACAGATATGTAGACGTTTACATGTACACAAATGAGACAACAAATACAAAAGTACTGTGTAGTTTATGGACCACAAGATAGTAGAAAATATGACAGTAGGTTGACAATATGTATAACAATGACAAGACAAATAGCACAAATATGACACGATCTACTAAAAAACAACAGTTATGACAATGTACAAACTAGACTTCACAGCTAACACAAAATTATCCTACAGTGTTATAAATAGGGCCAGAAGAAACCTTTACCGTTTTAATAAAAAAACTTCCCTAGGAAAGATAACACCGTGGATGTCCCTACAGTATACTCTAAAATTAAACTTATATTACACAGAAAAAGTTAAAAATTTACTTAATCTAATTAAGTATGATATAAGTAGATTTTTAAAGTCTTAAATTATATATAATACATAACACATAAATACATAAATACCAAGTGTTTAAAAGAAATCCGTAGTTGGTCACCTCTGCTCCTCTGTGACGCTATGATTTCTGTGTAATCGATAATCCTATGTAGTAGATGCTCCTTCTAGGTAGTAGATAATCCTATGTGGTAGTGTACTTGGGTAAAATAATCCAATGAGAAAAGTTACACCACAAATTGCTGCAATACTCCAATGTAAGTACCTTGCGTAATAGTGTAATTGTGATAATCCAATAATTGAAAATTGTCTAATTTCTCTCCGGTTCTGTTGCACTTGTGAGTAATTGAAGAATTACTTGAAGAATTACTTGACTTGAACTGTGCGGCTTGTATAAAGTAAAGATTATGCTGGGGAAATCTTACTTCCGCTGTCTTGATAAAACATCTCATCTGTAATGACATCAGACTTCTTTTGGTTTTGTGTGGATCATCTCTTTCGTTGACTAATAACTGTAAAATAGATTTCTTGCTGTTTCTTCCACGAGAATATTCACTCCACTGTTATATAATTGAAACAGTGTACCAGTTAGCTGTTTGAACTCTCAACTTTTGACTCCCGTGACTGACCTAAATTCAATCGTTGTCAGCTTGCTCTGTGTGTCGTGGACTCTTCTCAGACTTGACAAATACTCGGGCGTAATGACGTTCGATTCGAATGTTAAAATATATCATTGTTACTCAATGTTCTGTAATACATCGTTGTTCTGACACTTCTGACAATATTTGTAACGCATCGTCGTTACACCGCTTCTGACACCATTTGTAACACACTTCTACTCTGACATGGCGTGGGATGTTATTTCTTATGCTGTGGGTTATGTCAGTAGTATGGTTACTTATATTAACGCTTCAGGATGCCGACTCAGTCTTCTTCATTCTTTCACTTATTATTCAGGCACGTAAAGAAGAATACTCAATTCTAGTTAAAACTCACAGTACTTTATTGAACACACTTTATATTGATAATATTAATAAATAATCCTTGCATGAATGTAATTTCACATATATATCTATAGTATTCCATCATTAAGAAAGACACGTCCTCAGACTACTATAACTCAGCTCAACTGTCTAATCTCACAGCTCTCACGCTACTGACTGACTCTACTGCTCTGCGCTCAGCTCTCTACTATCTCAGTCAACTCATACTTTATTACCAGCAAAGCGTGCAAAACAACCGCTCTGACAAAAACATAATTTTACTCTCCAAAAACGTGGAGTTCACATTTGTTCTCAAAAATACAATCCACATTGATTGTCTCTCCCCGTGGAAAAACCTGGTGAACACACTCACTGTCCACTCATGCTACCTCTCTGTTTACATGTGAAAACATAGTCCGTTACAGATAATATAAGCTAAAAATGAATTTACTCACCCCGCCCCCGGCCAAAAAGATAGTAATTGTTAAATGGTTGTGATACAACTTAAAAATATTTGCGGGTTTGCGGACAAAACTCACAAAAGTTGTATCTCAATCTGATCACTGGTATAGGAGCACCTACGGGATATACATATACATACAAAGATTAGTTTTTAAAATGTATGGATAAAGTTTACCGAATAAAGATACTTTTTGCGCAACTATTCAAGGAAACGTTTTATCTATCTTTATACCTATCGATCTATCTATCCATCTATCAATCTATTATCCATCTATCAATCTATCTATCCATCTATCAATCTATCTATCCATCTATCAATCTATCTATCCATCTATCAATCTATCTATCCATATGTCAATCTATCTATCCATCTGTCAATCTATCTATCCATCTGTCAATCTGTCTATCCATCTGTCAATCTGTCTATCCATCTGTCAATCTATCTATCCATCTATCGATCTATCTATCCATCTATCGATCTATCTATCCATCTATCGATCTATCTATCCATCTATCGATCTATCTATCCATCTATCAATCTATCTATCAATCTATCAATCTATCTATCCATCTATCACTCTATCTATCCATTTATCACTCTATCTATCCATCTATCAATCTATCTATCCATCTATCAATCTATCTATCCATCTATCAATCTATCTATCCATCTATCAATCTATCTATCCATCCATCAATATATCTATCCATCTATCAATCTATTTATCTATCAGTCGGTATTTGTGTATGTCTGTCTGTCGGTCGGTCTGTCTATCGGTCAGTCTGTCGTTCGGTCAGTAAGTCTGTCTGACTTTCTGTCTAACGGTAGGTTGGTATGTCTGTCAGTCTGTCTATCGGTCGATCGGCCTGTCTATCTATTATTGAATTCGGAGTACCCCAGGCCTTGGTTCCAGGCCAGGAGCCTTTCATTTTGTACGTTCAGCCCCTGTGCAGTGATCAACCAGTTTGATATGATCTATCACATTTTCGCGGATAATAATCAACTTCATAAATCCCTGATTTCCTCTCAGTTCCCTCAGCATCTTATAATGACACAGAAGAAAGTGGAATCAGTTAAGCATTGGAAGACCATAAACAAGCTCAAATTGAACGATGAAAAGACCAAGATGATCCCCACTGCTACCCCTCAAAAGCTAAAATATGTAAATAACACACCATCCCTTACTCTTTCAGTTGCACCAAATGAGTTTGCTCAAACAGTGCGAAACCTGGGTGTCTACTTTAAAGAACACTACCTATGGAAAATCACAATACTATGCTTTGCGATTTTTCTAGAAGTGCGCATAATTAGTCATATCAGACCTTTCTTAACTTTTGATGCATCAAATAGGCTGATTTCTTCATTCATGCTATCACGCTAGGACACACATTTGACCATGCTAAAACACTTCTAAATTGTTACATTGAGAAATGGCGTCAGCAGGGTGAGTCTAGACTCTTATGCCCCCCCCCCATTACCCCTCCCCGGTCCGACGTATCGGGCCGCGGAGCGGCACGTTGGAGATGCCCACTCATCAGGACGGCCCCCACACGGGCCCCCCACCCAAGTCCCCCTCCTGGGCGCCTGGGCGCTCGACCAGGACCCAGCCTGGGGGCCGCCCCAACCAGCAGGCACCCGGTCGACCCGACACTATGCGTTTAAATAGTGCACTCGGTCGACTTTCTCAGGAGTCGGAATGGAAAAATTTACGTCCTAATATCTTCCCCCACCCATCCCGGGAAAGCGTCGGACGCCCTATAAGAGGGATTCCACAGTGGGTTTCCACAACGCAACTAGTTCACGCTGTAGCTGGGACAAAACGGTTGCCTAGAGGCAGCGTTCTCACGGCTGCATTATTTGAATCCTCGGCAAGAGGTTACCACCCTCGCCTCTGGCCTCATACACGTCAACGGCAACTTGTAATCATGATCCCTACCCTGGCTCTGCCTAACTTTCCGACTGTGAAATATCACAATCGGCAGCCCTATGGTAGCTGTTTTATGTACGGCAGGTACCGAGCACACCCTTTGTCTGCCCACGCGGGGCGTGCCCAGTAGTTATGTTTCCCGGTACACGCCGAGGGGGTCGGTGGCCGACGCTTCCCAATCGGCAAGCCACAGCAGACTTGTCAACCGGAACCCGGGAACCAAAAACACTTCTCAGAGAGCTGAATTGACTGCCGGTCTGCGCTCGCATACAGTACAAAATTGCAACTCCGTGCTACCGCTGCTTACATGACCTAGTGCCATCTTATGACAAAGCACTCATGACGCCTTATGTACCCACTAGACAACTGCGCTCATCCGATAGTGGAAAACTCTCGATACCGAGTTTTCGCCTTGAGACTTACGGAAAGCGCACTTTCGCATATGCTGGCCCAACAATTTGGAACACCCTTCCTGCCGCTCTCAGAAACAGCCAGATACTGGAGTCTTTCAAAAACGATTAGAAAACACATCTATTTCGCAAACACCTTCATCATTTATTTCCCTTGAAAGTTCAGTTACTTCTTGTAACTTCAGTAAAATTAACAAATATTTAGTTTGTTTTCATTTGAAAATATTGAAGTCATGCTAATCTAAGCCATAGACATAATAACTTTTCAAGTATTTAGTGAAAGCATTAGAACGATGTAGAAACTAAAACCAACCTATCAAATATTTGTTGCAGCCGCACCTCACAAGCAACCAGTACCTCAAGCTCAACCAGCTCGGCCTCCCCCACCGCCGCCCAGACAAATTGTTTACCGAGCCACGTTCGAATACTCGGCCTCGGACATTGATGAGGTTAGTTTCGAGTATGGTGACCAGATCGTCAATGTGGAGATTGTGGATGCCGGCTGGATGATTGGCACTGTTCAACGCACTGGCCAGCATGGCATGCTCCCCTCCAACTATGTTGAAATAATCAAATAGGACGCTGTGGGTTTTAGAGTAGCAACAAATGTATCATGACATTTTGTATATGTTAAAAAAAAATTTGGATGAAAAAGTGGTCATAAATCATACTATATTTATCGAAGTATTTATTTGTATTGTGTCAAGACAATACTTTGACGTGATTTGAAATAAAAATTCCTTTTTTTTTAAATTGTATAAGATAGATTGCTTTTGTATATGTACCTGCAATTGTAACACCTCATATTTCAAATAAATAATAGATGTAGATTTATCATATCTTCAAACATATCTTCACATCCTGTCTACTATCTTTTCCAGCTGGCTGATATTTCCTAGATGTATATTGGCTTGTGTTGTTTGTTGTTGCAAGGAATGTAAAACTTTGAATGGCTATGCTCGTATGACGTTTTTCTTAAAGCTGAGTTTTGTATTTTAATGTGGTAAAATAGAGATTGTTTCAATTTTCTTTCAATATGGTTTATTTTGTACCGCGCTTCCAGCTTTTGGGGATGAAGCGTGATTTTCAAATAAACTTTATAATTATTTATTATCAATCTATCTATCTATCTATTTGACCAAAGTAAAAAAGGTGCTGATTCGTGAACTGCTGTTTGCTGACGATGCCGCCTTAACATCTCACACAGACTAAGGTCTGCAGGGGCGGGTTAATCGTCTATCACGCGCTTGTAAAGAGTTTGGACTTTCGATTAGTCTACAGAAAACTCATGTAATGATGCAATAAGCACCGTCCCCTTCAATCATATCTATTGAGGGTCATAATCTTTAGGTTGTTGATCTTTTCATATACCTGGGATCCAATATTTCTAGTTCTCTCTCCGTTGATGAAGAGATAAATATCAGGATTGCAAAAGCAGCAGCAACTATGGCTAAACTGAATAAGCGGGTGTGGAATAATCTCAATCTAACTGATAAAACAAAAATAAGTGTCTATCAGGCAAGCGTGCTTAGCACGCTCCTATCTGGTAGCGTAGTGTGGACCACATATACCAGCCAGGAGCGGAAAGTCAACAGCTTCCATCAAAGATGTCTTCGTCGCATTTTGCGCATTCGTTGGCAGGACAGGGTGTTAACATGGAGGTTTTGGAACGTGCACACATGTTTAGCATATTCTCCTTTCTAATTAAGAGGCGCCTTCGCTGGTTAGGTCATGTACGGAGAATGGAGGAAGGACGTATTCCAAAGATACTGCTGTATGGAGAGTTGGCAGAAGGGACAAGACATATTGGACGACCGCGCCTGAGATTTATTGACGTTTGCAAACGAAGCATGAGGGAAACCAATATTGAAACAAACGAATGGGAGTTCATTGCCGAACATCGCTGCAACTGTCGAACAGCGGTGTTTGAAGGAGTAATAAAGGCAGAAGATACTCGAAACGAGGCCCTTGAATCAAAAAGAACAATTCGCAAATCAAGAATTTACCGGGATTCAATATTCTCCTGCGAGAGATGCGGCCGTTATTGCCATTCTAGGATTGGCCTAGTGAGCCACACGACAAAGTGTAGAACTATATAGCTACTCCATCGTCTCACGAAGGATGCCATACATATCTATCTATCTATCTATCTATCTATCTATCTATCTATCTATCTATCTATCTATCTATCTATCTATCTATCTATCTATCTATCTATCTATCTATCTATCTATCTATATATATATATATATATATCTGTCTGTCTGTCTGTCTATCTATCTATCTATCTATCTATCTATCTATCTATCTATCTATCTATCTATCTATATATCTATCTATCTATATATCTATATCTATCTATCTATCGATATATCTATATCTATCGATATATCTATATATCTCTCTATCTAAGAAAATCTTAACCAAACGCTATTTTGAAAATTAAATTTTCACTTGTGTAAAAATCATTGGCTCTTGATATTTAAGGGTATAAATATGTAAATGCACTTACGTTTTGTGAACGTCATTGATTTTCTCAATTGGTAAACATATGTTCATTTGTAAAATGAGAATATATCATCTATTTTTCATAACTGAAATATTATTGGATTTAAAGACGTTATCATCCACGCAAAAATGTTCACATTCTATTTACTACCCTCGATATATATGTACGTAAGAAGGTTAATTGTTCATCAAGTTCATTCTGGGGCGTATCTTTTCCTGCCTGGGCAAAAATGAAAGTATCGTATTACTCCCCCCCACCCCCTTTTTTTTTCGCCACAGAGTTTAAAAAATAATGTAAACAATCTTCCACGGCATTGTTACCCCCTTCCTCACTCAAAAACATGTTTTTTGTTGTTTTTTTTTTTTTTTTTTTTTTTTTTTTTTTTTTTTTTTTTTTTTTTTTTTTGCATTTAATATGCTTTGTTCTTATTTGGATGAGTGATAAGTGCATTAGTAAATCATATTTGGATATGTAGTTTCGCTTTACTGATTGAATTAAACGGCAAAATCTTATTAAATGTATATTTAAAGGTAAATTTTTACTATTTTTTAAATTTCATAAAAATATATGTTTGGAAAGAATAAAAAGTAAAAACTTATTAAATAATAAAAATACGATGAAATGAGTACCAGATCTAGATGAAGTTAATTAGACAGTAAGCAAGGTTGCCTTACAATTGTAGGAAACCTTGCTTACTCTCTGACAAACTTCATCTAGATCTGGTACTCAATAAGGAAACAACTCCGGTGATACATTTGATGATTAAATTCGTGTTCTTTATTGGGCTGTCATTTGCTTACACTTTCACTCATCTCACAACTCTGACTTCTCCCTGCTATCTAGTTCTCAGTCCGGCCGCCTTCTTTCTCTCGTCCCGTCAAGAGATCCCTATTTATACCTCCCTGTCCCATAGTTCCTCTCCCAGGTCTGGACTGGCGCATTATACCCCGCCCCTTTTTCCCAATCGGCGCCAGATTACAAACAGACCAGGGAAATGCCCTGGACCAGGGAAATGCCCTGGTCAGATGGATGGCCGGTACCGCCCCCAGCGCTTGATCCTTCGGTCGCGATCCCAGGTCAGATGGCGCCGGCTGTACCTGGTCAGACGGCCGTAATCCCTGGTCAGACGGTTACGTCAGACGCCCCCGGCGCCGTCGTGGTCCGAACTATCCACAATATATAATATTTTTGAGCATTTAAATTTATTTGATTTCCGTAAAGTAATAGAAAATAACTTTGATCGGATTTAAGAATCCAAACCTATTTAAATCTGTTCGGTTCCTTGGCGTTATGTCAGCATAGCTTATCTTAGATGTAATAAATCTATGACTCAATGTTACTGGAGATATAATGGAAGGCATATTTCGTTACTTTCTACAAGATCTTGCGAAGTCTCAAAAACTAAAAATCACATTCTACGTATGTAACTGAATCCTTAACAAAAATTACGGCATCATTCCAAACCAGTGAAATGTGTATCTAGGAAATATTAAATCAGACTTTGTCCTCATTTTTAAGAATTATCTATATATAGATGTTTACAAATCCGACTTTATTGGATTTTGAGAAATGTTTATCTTCTTTTTAAAATAGCCCCTGAACTAAAAAGAAAAAAAATATTTTCTAAAAATTGTAAAAATATGTGCTGAAATGTTATTTTAAAATCTATATACTATTATCTTCGTTCTTAAATTACATTCATTACAGGCTAATTGTAAAACATAGACATTATATATATATATATATATATATATATATATATATATATATATATATAATCCCAAATATAAAAAATTTATCATTTGTATCTATATATATATAAAAAAATTTTTTATTTATTAAATCTATATACTATTATCTTCGTTCTTAAATTACATTCATTACAGGCTAATTGTAAAACATAGACATTATATATATATATATATATATATATATATATATATATATATATAGTCGCAAATATAAAAAATTCATCATTTGTATCACCATGTAAATAAAAAGAATTGTTATTTATCTTATAAAACGTTAACCACACCTTTATACGAACTTTTATTTGTGCAAAATAAAATAAAAATATTTCCTTATTTTCACATTTTGGGTTATGGGTTAAGATAAAATGTGAAAATAAAGTGTTCACGTCAGTCAACTGCATTTTCGGGAAATAGAAAAGAAATTATCCTCGCAACTGAACTTCATCTTTTAAAAAAAATTGTAAATTTTCGATTTCTTTTAGTTTTACATTAAATTGTATCCATTATATTAAAAGTCTAGTGCCCAAGCCGCTTATTTCCGATACGAGTATTATTTTGAAGTAAAATATTTTCCAGCGATGAAATCTGTAACATAGGCGAGTTTGGGGATATTGATTAAACAACTAATATTAATAAGTTCATGGGTTTGAATTTGTAAAAATAAAAATAAAAATTTAAATAATAAAAGCAACAAGACCCCAAGACCTAATATCCATTTTTGATTGTTTAATTTAAAGGGAAGATCACTGGAGACCATTTTGTCGAATAAACATCTGTCCCTAATCGGTAAGTATTTACTTACATTTTACAATAGCTCGCAAACATTTAATTGAATTGAGTAGAATCTCATTCTCCTCATGATGTCTGCGTCGTGATCTACTGGTGCAAAGCCAAAAACCAAGATAATTAGGATTGAATTAATGCAGTGTTTCTTATGGGGTTTTTTTGGGACGGGGTGGGGGTGTGTGACTGTCTTGGAGGGTGTGGTTGCGGGTGGGGGGGGGTGTCGGATTCCGTTTCAGTGTAATGATAAAAATTTAATTTAAACTAAGTTAAATCGGTTTTAATATAATTTACCAAATATTGAACAGTTTGTGATACTTTTTAAGTATGTTTTTTTTTTTAAAAAGGCCAAAAATGGGCGGGATATTTTGTTTTTAATTGTTTTGAACATCCATTATATTATTAGCATCTAGCTTAACGTCACATCAGAGAAGACAAACGATTAGCATCAATTAATTTTCTAGAAACAAATTTTAAAGACACAGTGTAACTTAACATAGAATTAAATTATAAATCAAATGCAGATCTCATTAACGCTGTTTTATTTATAAAACCTAAACACTGAGTGATTGTAATTTGTTGTTTAATTGTACTTATTCGAACTCATTAAACCATTAGAATGCTGCGATGTGTTTTACCTGGCAAGGTCTAGGTGTAGTTGTGACGTTAAGAATTGTCAGATCTCAACTAATCCGCTTACTTTCATTCTAGCTTGATTCATTCTTTTGAAAACGTAAAACCGCTGGCAAACAGAAAATTTGGTGCTTAAAATGTTAAGCTTGTTTCCAGATATATATGTTCCCCATGATATCTAAAAATAGCTATAGTTTTGCCTTATCGCCTTTAGTCTATTTATATGTCATTTTTAAACATAAATCATAATACAAAATTATTTCAAGTAAAGTGAGTTACATGAAGTATACTTATTGTACACCAAAATCAATTTTTAATGCAAACTGTACAGATATTCTAAACAAAGGAACCCACTTCTAAAGCTAAGATAACTTCACATAAGATCATACAAAAATCTCAATCATATTTGTATTTCATTTTCTTTGGCACCCTGCTGCTATTGTATGTATAAGTTATGGGCAAATATTTTACTTCACTTTTCGCTTACTGTTTTCTGGGCAGTGATCTAAATGACAGTAATAAACAATTTCATAACAAGACCAAATGAAGACCTGACACAAACAAATGTCATTTCTTTAAGTTAAAAAACATGGGTCATCTATATGTTTTCTGTGGCTCATAAAAAATTCGAGTCGTCAGTTTCTACAAGAAAATTCTCTATAACTAAGTTGCTATGTTTTGATTGCATGAATTGAGTTTTTTCATGAATGTCTCATTACGATGAAGTGGTTAATGCTTGCCTCATTTCAAAAAAGTGGTTTATGGTTGTCTCATTTCAAAAAAGTGGTTTATGGTTGCCTCATTTAAAAAAAGTGGTTTATGGTTGCCTCATTTCAAAAAAGTGGTTTATGGTTGCCTCATTTTAAAAAAATGGTTTATTGTTGCCTCATTTCAAAAAAGTGGTTTATGGTTGCCTCATTTCAAAAAAGTGGTTTATGGTTGCCTCATTTCAAAAAGTGGTTTATGGTTGCCTCATTTTAAAAAAAGTGGTTTATGGTTGCCTCATTTCAAAAAAGTGGTTTATGGTTGCCTCATTTTAAAAAAAAGTGGTTTGTGGTCGCCTCTTTTCAAAAAAGTGGTTTATGGTTGCCTCATTTTAAAAAAATGGTTTATGTTTGCTTCATTTCAAAAAAGTGGTTTATGGTTGCCTCATTTCAAAAAAGTGGTTTTCAAAAAGATGTTTATTGTTGCCTCATTTTAAAAAAAGTGGTTTATGTTTGCCTCATTTCAAAAAAGTGGTTTATGGTTGCCTCATTTTAAAAAAAAGTGGTTTATGGTTGCCTCATTTCAAAAAAGTGGTTTATGGTTGCCTCATTTTAAAAAAATGGTTTATTTTTGCTTCATTTCAAAAAAGTGGTTTATGGTTGCCTCATTTCAAAAAAGTGGTTTATGGTTGCCTCATTTCAAAAAAAGTGGTTTATGGTTGCCTCATTTAAAAAAAGTGGTTTATGGTTGCCTCATTTCAAAAAAGTGGTTTATGGTTGCCTCATTTCAAAAAAGTTGTTTATTGTTGCCTCATTTCCAAAAAATGGTTTATGGTTGCCTCATTTCAAAAAAAGTGGTTTATGGTTGCCTCATTTAAAACAAGTGGTTTATGGTTGCCTCATTACAAAAAAGTGGTTTATGGTTGCCTCATTTAAAAAAAGTGGTTTATGGTTGCCTCATTTCAAAAAAGTGGTTTATGGCTGCCTCATTTCAAAAAATTGGTTTATGGTTGCCTCATTTCAAAAAAGTTGTTTATTGTTGCCTCATTTCAAAAAAAGTGGTTTATGGCTGCCTCATTTCAAAAAAGTGGTTTATGGTTGCCTCATTACAAAGAAGGGTTTCTTTTGCATGTCTTATTACCATCAAGTTGTTAATGATAGTCTCATTTAAATTTAGTTGTTAATGATTGTCTCCTAAAAATTTAGTGTTTAATGATTGCCTCATTACAATTAAGGGATTGATGATTGTCTCATTCCTAATAAGTGGTTCATGATTGCCTTATTATAATTAAGTAGCTTAGGATTATCTTATTGCAACTGAGTTGTTAATGATTGTCTCATTATAATAAAGTGCTTTATGATTGTATAATTACAATTAAGTGGTTATGATTGTCTCATTACAATTGAGTTGTTAATGATTGTCTCAATAGAATCGAGTGCTTTATGATTATCTGATTTCAAATAAGTTTGTATGGTTGTCTCATCACATGTAAGTAGTTAATTAAAGTCAGATTACACTTCGGTTGTTTTTATCGTCTCATTACAATTAAGTGGTTTATGATTTTCTCATTAAAATTACGCGGTTGATGATTATCTAATTACAATTAAGTAGTTTATGATGGTCTCAATACCAGTAAGTGGTCTATGATTGTCATGTTACAGTTAAGTTATTTATGATTGTCTCATCTGTGATGATCTGGAGCTGGACTTTATAAAATTTCTTTCCCCTCAACTACGCCTTTGAATACCCTGTAATACAATACCATTCCCTCCCTATGTTTTGCCCCGCAGTGGACTAACCCGAGTGGTTTCCCTTTGTGTTATAACATTTCTACTCAAGGCTGCTCCTCCCAAAAAGCGTGAAATTTGTGTTCACTCCTCCTGGACTCTGAACCTTGAGAAATTAATACCATCACCCCCCTCATTTCTGCCCTGGAGACAGCAAAGCGGAGTAGCGCCCCTTCGTTGTTATTGCATTTCTGAACCAGATTACTCACGCAAAAGCGTGAATTTCGATTTTCACCTCACCCCGAAAAACCTTGAGGGTAGGAGGTCAAACCCACAACATCGAAAGTGATTGTCATTGGATGGAAAAACGTACAACATTTAAATCACCCAATTGAATCATCAGCTAATCGCCACCCAACTCGAATAAATAGCCTGAACAAGGAAGAATCGATTTTTCAAGATCTGATCACTCAATTGTGAACGCTTGAAGTAACTGGACTTATTTCACTAGCGAGATACTTAACTGCGACTGCTACCTAGAGTACTACCTGGTTTCTATTACTGGACTGACTTACCTTGAGCTGGCGCTAGGGGATTGATCTACATCCTACACCAAACTAACTGGCAGCTACCAAAAGGACTTCGAGTTCCAGGGACTCTCACCACCACGATTTATCGCGGGAGAGTCATTTTCCCCATCGCAGACATTCCACGGAATCTACGACCGGGAACTCCGACTTCGCTACGCCTAGAACAGCCCCGAAGGCCGAAACAGGGACACGCTTCTAGAACTGAAGGAACTCCCTTACTGTGATCCACCGAGATCATCACTAGGACTATAAAGGATAAGTCCACCAAGATTGAGTATAGAACTTGAGCAAATTTAGCATTTTTATGATGATACCGCTTGTATGTTAGGGACACTTGCTTGGCATTAATATACCTTTCTAATTGGGATGAAATCCGTTTGATGTATATATGTTAAGTACCAAGAGTGTATAAAGGAGGATTTTGTAAATATAATTATTCAATAAATACTCATAGTTATTTATCCTTTACTTAAGACTTCGTTTCAGTCTATACTATATGTATATAGATAGGTGTTATGTCTGTCTGGTAATTTGGCTCAAATAACGTACCCCTAGACAGAGTGCCAAGAGGAGATCTCATACGAGAGGTGCTCCTCACTAATATATTAAAAGTCTAATCACCACACTGCCAAGTCTGTGCAGACTCTAAAGGTAGACTTAACGGATGTAATGTAATTATTTGTACAGCGGGGAATGCAGGCTTTGGTAATGTGTTTATCAAGGGCCTTGACCTTTCTTTGTGCGGATTCTTTCCACATCGTTAACTGCATGTCACTTTGTGAAGGCATTCGCGTGTCATTGTAGTGATGTAAGTGTGTCATTGTGGTGACGTAAGTGTGTCATTAAAGTCAGATGAGTGTGTCTTTGCAGTGATAGAAGTGTGGCATTACAGTCAGATGAGTGTGTCATTGCAGTGATGTAAGTGTGTCATTGCAGTCAGATGAGTGTCTTTGCAGTGATAGAAGTGTGGCATTACAGTCAGATGAGTATGTCATTGTAATGATAGAAGTGCGTCATTGCAGTCAGGTGAGTGTGTCATTGTTTTGAAACACGTGTGACATCGTAGTGACATAAGTTTGTCATTGTAGGGACATAGTCATAGCATAGAACGTATTGGTCTGAGTGTTTCAATTGAAATAAGTCCTGGACACGGTGCTGAAAATGCTGAAGGGGAGGTATTTTATGTGTTGTGATATTACGCGAGAAATCCCTTTAAGTAAGAAAAGGGAAACATTGAAAGGAAATGGCGGTCTTGAAAATAAGATAAGGGAAAGTTTGAAAGGGTAGGATGACCTTGAGCAAACTAAAGCACACATACAGGTCTGTAATTGTGAGATGAAGAAACGAAGAAGAAATGTGGAGTTAGTAGAGAGAAGGTGCGAGGGAAAGACAAAAAGAAATGAGAAATGCAACTCGAGAAATGGAAATGGGAGAGATAATTTTTTTTCGAAAGACAGATTGACAGATTGAGTAAAGGTTTTTAAAGACAAAGAGAAAGAGAGATGAGAAGGGGTACGAAGGAAGGAAAAATAAAATTGTATTCTGTTTCATGAAACCGTTTGGAGGAGTTCTGTACTACATTTCTCAAAGCTCTGTACTACTTTTCTTAGAGCTCCTCTAAGCAGTATTACAAATTAGCACCGGATGTGACGTGGACAGCTCACAGAGTGTGCAGAGCTTACACGATGGAAGGAGTGAGCGTCATGGACTTGACCCGTGAAATTCGTTACTCAGGATTCCCAATCAATATTTCGGCCGCTGCCACAAATGCCCCAACGTCCCTTGTTCGCACGCTCTCATAATAATTCTTTTCTGTTTCATGTTTGAAAGGTCAGCCACGCCACCGCATTCGGACACATTCAGCACTTCAGTCGCCTCACTCGGACATATATAGCGCAACAGTCGCGTCATTCAGACACATATAGCGCAACAGTCGCGTCATTTAGACACATATAGCACAACAAAATTAATGTCATTCTGACACATTTAGCCCAACTGTCGCCTCACTCGGACAAATATGGCACAATAGACGCGTCATTCAGATACATATAGCACAAAAAATTCACGTCATTCTGACACATTTAGCAAGTTAAAGATTTTGTAAGTGTTGTGAGACCAATTCAAACAATTTTTAAGTGATGCGAGACCAAGTCAAACAATTTTTAAATGATGTGAGACCAAGTCAAACAATTTTTAAGTGATGTGAGACCAAGTCAAACACTTTTTAAGTAATGTGAGACAAAGTCAAACAATTTTTAAAATGTTAGACCAAATCAAACAATTTTTAAGTGAGGTGAGACCAAGTCAAACACTTTTTAAGTAATGTGAGACAAAGTCAAACAATTTTTAAAATGTTAGACCAAATCAAACAATTTTTAAGTGATGTGAGACCAAGTGAAACAATTTTTAAATGATGTGAGACCAAGTCAAACAATTTTTAAATGATGTGAGACAAAGTCAAACATTTTTTAAGTGATGCGAGACCAAGTCAAACAATTTTTAAGTGATGTGAGACCAAGTCAAACAATTTTTAAGTGATGTGAGACAAAGTCAGACAATTGGTAAGTGAAGTAAGTCAAAAGGCGAGACCTAGCAAAAATTCGTGATGTTGGAGACTATAGAAACGGTTGTGAAACACTGTCTTGCCTTCCTGGACTGAAGCATTCATTTTGTCAATAACCTCCACAAATTTATCATATAGGTTATAAAGGCGTCTTAAAGAAGTTGTTAACCAACACCAATCAGAAAATTCCGATATCTAAAAATCCCAATTGGTCTTAAAATACAGTTTCCAGATAATTGAATGTGGAGAAAGCATGGACTTTGAGTTCAGCGATGGAAATCAGTTTGCCACTTGTGGTGTCTTGTAAATGCAATTTTAAAAAATAAATTATTTTTACACCACTTTTTACGGGATGTCTTTTTCATTGACAAAGAAATCTATCATTGTACATTGTACAGTTCACACAAAGTAACCTCTTAACACCATGCTACCATCTGAGACGTAACACCATGCTACCATCTGAGACGTAACACCATGTTACCATCTGAGACGTAACACAATTTTACCATCTGAGACGTAACACCATGTTGCCATCTGAGACTTGACCAGCTTTACCACCTGAGACATTAATCGGACATCGAATTTCTACTAGTCCATCAGCAGAGTTAAAAAGCTTGAAATGGATAGATCCCTCCCCCCTACCCTCCGATCTCACCCCCTCCCACTCCCAAGTATTTGGTCTCAGCTCAGAGAAGAGTCAGGAGGCGGAATCTACTATTTGATGACTATCCCCCCTCCCCCTCCCCCCACCCCTAAAGTCCCACTACCAATCAAAGTCTTGATGCTTATCCGATCCCTCTTTGATCTCCCCAAACATCAAATCCGCCAGGCATGAAAGAGTAAAAAGGGGGGGGGGGATAATTGAGGTACCATTAATTGTAGAAATTATCTCCCTTCTTCTCCAATTCGATACTTGTTTTCGGTGATGGACGCCGTAGTTAAAAATAGCCAGTGACTGACCCGACACGAGGAGACCACTTCCTGGTATCCCAACATATCATTCGGCGAACAGCGCCACCTGTGGCCACAGTATCCTTTGGAACGGAGGATTTTTTTGAAAAGATCCAATTATGTTTTCTTGTGTGTATTTTAAGAACATGTTGAGGTTTGGTTGAAGTTAAACAAGCGAGCATAAAATTGTGGAATTTTAAACTGAAGGTTCCAAGTCTTACGACAAGTTGAATAACTTAAAAAAATGAAAGCCATAATGACGTTTCGCTGCGGTCCCAGGTCGAGATTTTTTTGAGCTATAAAGATGTCGTAAATATTATTACTTGCTTCTATATTAAAATAGGTTTGCGACTGGACATTATAACTGTGATTTGAGAGCGTCGGGACATTATAACTGTGATTTGAGAGCGTCGGGACATTATAACTGTGATTTGAGAGCGTCGGGACATTATTCTTCTTTTAATCAAGGACGATGCAGACCAAAACTTTCATGCATCTCTCAGGTATTATTGACCACTTGATTATCGAACTACTCTGAAAGTGGGCGGGGGGGCGGTTTTGGGGGAGGGGGGGGGTGGAGGCTGAACTAAATTAACCAAACTATTTGATATATTTAAAAAAAAAAAAGAAACTTATTTTATTATGGATACTACGCCAATGTATTTAGTCCTCGGGCATTACGAAATTTAAAAAAAAAATTAATAATAATAAGTGCCCACCTTTCACGTACATCCAACATGATAAAAACCATCAGTCAGGAAAGGGAAACAACCAAAAATGATTTTAAAAAAAGGGGGGGGGGGAAATGGCAGCTTTTTTATTTTTTATATATTTTTTTTTTTACTGATATGGAGTAGGAGAAAGATCCGAGAAACAAAACAATTGAAATTAATGACTGGTTAGAGAGGTAATATTTAAACAAATCAGTTAATCGATGTGATATCTCTTTAGGGTTATCTCTTCAATTAGGCTGTTAATCTTTTAGCATGAAAGCTGTTGCCACGAGTATTTAATATCACGTGCATTTGTTGTTTCTGTTTAATTATTATCCCACGTGACACGGTGATACTATTAGCACTGGTCAAAAAGAGAGAGAGAGAGAGAGACAGAGAGGGTAGAGAGAGAGAGGGAGAGAGAGAGGGGGGAGAGAGAGAGACAGAGACAGAGCGAGAGAGAAAAAGATCAAGAGAGAGATAGCAACAGAGAGAGAGAGAGAGAGGAAGAGAGAGAGCGAGAGAGAGAGAGCGAGAGAGAGAGCAAGAGAAAGAGAGCGAGAGAGAGAGCAAGAGAAAGAGAAAGCATGAGAGAGAGAGTGAGAGAGAAAGAGAGAGAGACAGAGCAAGAGAGAGAGCGAGAGAGACAGAGCAAGAAAGAGAGAGAGAGATACAGAGCAAGACAGAGAGAGAGAGAGCGAGAGATATAGAGAGCAAGAAAGAGAGCAGGAGAGAGAGAGCAAGAGAGAGAGAGCAAGAGAGAGAGCAAGAGAGAGAGCAAGAGAGAGAGCAAGAGAGAGAGAGAGCAAGAGAGAGAGCAAGAGAGAGCAAGGCAGAGAGCAAGAGAGAGAGAGAGCAAGAGAGAGAGAGCAAGGAGAGAGCAAGAGAGAGAGCAAGAGAGATAGCAAGAGAGAGAGAGCAAGAGAGAGAGCAAGAGAGAGAGCAAGAGAGAGAGCAAGAGAGAGAGAGAGAGCAAGCGAGAGAGAGCAAGAGAGAGAGAGAGCGAGAGATAGGTGGGGATACTGTTAGCAATGGTCAAATAGAGAGAGAGAGCAAGAGAGAGAAAGCGCAAGAGATAGGTGGTGATACTGTTAGCACTTGTCAAATAGATAGCAAGAGAGAGAGCAAGAGATAGGTGGGTATACTCTTGGCACTGGTCAAAGAGAGAGAGAGAGAGAGAGAGAGAGAGAGAGAAAGAGATAGAGCAAGAGATAGGTGGGGATACTGTTAGCAATGGTCAAAGAGAGAGTGCAAGAGATAGGTGGTAATTCTGTTAGCACTGGTCAAAGAGAGAGAGAGCGAGAGCAAGAGATAAGTGGGGATACTGTTAGCACTGTTCAAAGAGAGATAGAGAGCAAGAGATAGGTGGTGATACTGTTAGCACTGATCAAAGAGAGAGAGAGAGCAAGAGATAGGCCGTGATACTGATAGTACTGGTCAAAGAGAGAGAGAGAGAGAGAGAGCAAGAGATAGGTGGTGTTTCAACTAGAAGTTATAGATGGGAAAGAAACCATACGTCCCGGCACCAAATGGCAACACTGGAGAAATGGAGACAGATGAATGGAGACAGAAGGTGAATGTAGACATAAGGTGAATGGAGACAGAACGTGAATGCAGACATAAGGTGAATGCAGACATAATATAAATGGAGAAAGAAGATAAATATGGAGACGTAAGGTCAATGGAGACAGAATATGAATGGAGACATAAGGTGAATGGAGACAGAAGATGAATGCAGACATAAGATAAATGTTATATTCTCATATAACTGGTACAAAGAAGATTTCGAAAATCAATTGAATAAATGTATCTAATTTTTATACAGAGTCGGAGTCAACAGGAGGGAAATAATATGATGAACACCTGGTTGGCGTCAGCGAGTCTAAGCAAACATAAATAGCCACAAACAAACCAAAGGAAGGAAATGGTCCAGGTGCAAGGCCTTTTGTCTAGAGCGGCGGTGCCCTTGATCGACTCGCTTCCTATAGAGCTCAGTTGTGAAGATTTGATTCAACAGTTTATCAATAAAACCATGCTCAGAGCAAAGACAGATTTTTTATTTTAAAAACTGCATGACGCTTTGACATTTGTTATATACCCCATCAGTAACATATGAACATATCAGTTACGTTTGAACATATCAGTTGTATAAAAACATAACAGTTACACATGATAATATCAATTACATATGAACGTATCAGTCACACATAAACATATCAGTTGCATAAGAACATATCCCTGCCATATGAACATATCAGTTACATATGATAATATCAATTACATATGATAACATCAATTACAAATGAACATATCAGTTTCATATGAACATATCAGTTACATAAGAATATATCACTTACATACGAACATTTACAAAATACATCGAATTACAATTTTTTTTCCTTTTTTTTCCACCCCAATCCCCCCCCCCCCCCCCAACCAAAATATTTAAAAGAAAAAAAACAAAAAAACAGGACGCTACATCCTTGCTAATCAAAGCTTGTCTCTTCCAAACATTTCTTCCCTTCCATGTGTAATGGGAGATCGGTGATGTTTAACACTTGCACTTTTTACAACATTGGAAGATACGGCGGACGTCTGCCTCCCGTCGGTCTGTGGGAACCGGAAATGCTCCGTGCTTTAGATAAGGCTTATGGGATATCATGCCTGGCTTTCGGCGTCTGCTCTCCGGTCGATTCAAAATTATTTCTATCCACACACACACACACACACACACACATAAAAAAAAAAGTAATATACATATATTGGGCAAAACTAAGCACACAATATTGATGTAGGAGACACACACGCACACACAAAGGGTAGAGGTGCATCGAGAGCAAACAAAAAAAAAAAGAAAAAGTACAGTACCGATAGCGCTATGAGTTCAAAATAGACAAGAGCTATAATAAATAGAAATGGTTTTAGGCTATACAGGGGAAGATTGGGATCAATTTTCAACATAGAAATACTTAATTAATGTAACGAAAGTCGCGCACGCCTGCCCGTTTCAAGCTTCGTGGACTCTGTCATCCTTTGAAGCCTACATTATTTAGCATAATGCAAAGGAAGTATAGAACTACACCGATATTTTTTTAACACAATGATAACACTATTTTGAAAAAAAAAAAAAAAAAAATTTTCCCGGCTTATACTTAAGTTAAAAAAAAATTTTCATCACAAAATGTGCATATTAATAGCGTAAAAATATATTCCGGACTTAATTCAAAAAATTGAGGATTTTTTAAATTTTTTTTTTTTTCAAAGGAAGTATAAAACTACACCGATATTTTTTTAACACAATGAAAACACTATTTTAAAAAAAAAAAAAAAAAAAAATTTTCCCGGCTTATACTTAAGTTAAAAAAAAATTTTCATCACAAAATGTGCATATTAATAGCGTAAAAATATATTCCGGACTTAATTCAAAGAATCGCGGATTTTTTAATATTTTTTTTTTTACAAGTATTAAAGTGTAGTGATTACATCGTATAGAAATAAAAGGTTGTTTTACTACCACAGTATGTATATTCTCCAGTCTAAGCGTTGTCAGTAATGTCCTTGCTAGATCCTTTCCCTTGTCGGTCTGGGCGTTGTGGGTAAGAAAACCCCAGTAATGTCACTGCTCTATCCCTTCCCTTGTCAGTCTGAGTGTTTGTCAGCAAGAAAAATCAGCCGCTGAAAATAAGATCAAACACAAACTTGGAGAAGCGTTCACAAACAAAAACCCTGAAAAATGTCTGTCCCTCAACGAGTCTCAGCATTGACGTGTTGAGGTTTGCCACACAATCCACTCTTGACAAATTCCTTCCACCCGTAAGATTGTATCTCATCGTTACTGGTTTTAATTGGCCATTAGGCTCGGGGTTTTTGGTGGTTTTTTGTGTGTGCTTTAAACGGGACGACAGCAAGAAGTTAACTGAGCTCCAAAGTCGGTGTTTTTGTTGGTTTTGTTCATCATTAATTTCTAATAGTTGAACTCAAACGAACCCACGCAGCATTTTTATGTACACTGGCGTCATTAAAGGGAATCAACCGGGACTCTACGGCAATTTTAGTTCATCCGTGACCAAATAAGAAGACGTTGGTCTGGTAGCATTGTTACGGCAGAGTTTGTGAAACGATGAGCCAAGCCAGTAGGGCCAGAGAGGATAAGTCTCTACGCCAGAGGATAAGTGTTTACACAAGAGGATATGTCCCTACGCCAGAGGATAAATCTCTAAGCCATACAGGTGTTTAATTTTTTAATAGCGTCTTTTGATAAGCTTTTTTTTTTTTTTTTTTTTTTTTTTGGAGACGTATGAGGGTTTTTTTTTTACAGAATATATTTCTTTT
>CAXITT010000540.1:9077-79158 GCA_964033795.1 Lymnaea stagnalis | reverse complement strand
CCCCCCCCCCGTTTCGCAGAAGCACACTTTTTTTTCCACGCCCCTGAACGATATTAAGATTTCCTTGCCCAGCCACCATTTAAGTGGCAGATTTATGACACCAATATTTAAATTAATTGTAAAAAAAAAAAAAATATTACTAAAAAAAAACGCACTATAAAGTTACTTGACAAAACATGCATTCAAGTAATGCACTTGATAAGAATCCAAATTAGTGCAACCCCCCCCACCTCCCCCCCCCCCACCAATACGCCATCACCCACTGAACCATATTAACATCCTAAACATGTTTACACGGCACATTTATTACACAAACTATTAACGTAATACAAACAACATAATATTACGCACTAAATGCATTTGCGGTATTCTTTAAGACTCTCATTGAGTGCACTTGTCGAGAATTGCATTTAGTGAAAGCAACGCCATCTGCTGAGATGTCCGAGTCGTTGCTACGGGTAGAGAGTTATGTACCTTGATGAAATCCAAATCTTAATCGGATAACTGACTGACACAATTTGATCATCAACAGTTTTCAGCGTAAGTTTCTTAAAGTGTGGAGACGGTCAACGGTCAAAGTAATGTGAAGATGGTAAGGTCAACAGTCAAAGTAATGTGAAGATGGTAAGGTCAACAGTCAAAGTAATGTGACGATGGTAAGGTCAACAGTCAAAGTAATGTGACGATGGTAAGGTCAACAATCAAAGTAATGTGAAGATGGTAAGGTCAACAGTCAAAGTAATGAAACGATGGTAAGGTCAACAGTCAAAGTAATGAAAAGATGGTAAGGTCAACAGTCAAAGTAATGAAAAGATGGTAAGGTCAACAGTCAAAGTAATGTGAAGATGGTAAGGTCAACAGTCAAAGTAATGAAAAGATGGTAAGGTCAACAGTCAAAGTAATGAAACTATGGTAAGGTCAACAGTCAAAGGAATGTGAAGATGGTAAGGTCAACAGTCAAAGTAATGAAAAGATGGTAAGGTCAACAGTCAAAGTAATGAAAAGATGGTAAGGTCAACAGTCAAAGTAATGAAAAGATGGTAAGGTCAACAGTCAAAGTAATGAAAAGATGGTAAGGTCAACAGTCAAAGTAATGTGAAGATGGTCCGGTCAACATTCAAAGTGTCCTCGTTTTATAGCCAGTTTAATTGTTTCTATAGTATAGTAGTTACTATCCTAATGTCTCATTTTTTATTTTTGTTACTTTACATGTTTTTAATAATTGTAAAGCACTTAGAGCTTTAAGGTAAGCGCTATATAACAATGCCTAAATAAATAATGTTAGATGGTAAGGTCAACGGTCAAAGTAATGTGAAGATGGTCCGGTCAACAGTCAAAGTAATGGTGAGATGGTCAACAGTCAAAGTAATGTGAAGATGGTAAGGTCAACAGTCGAAGTAATGTGGGTGATGGTCCAGTCAACAGTCAAAGTAATGTGAAGATGGTAAGGTCAGCAGTCAAAGTAACGTGAAGATGGTAAGGTCAACAGTCGAAGTAATGTGGCGATGGTCCGCAGTCAACAGTCAAAGACCTACATATTATTCGGCATTGACTTTGATTTTGTTCCATTTCTGCACATATGATCTTGTGTCCGGCGTTGTTTGGGGCTCCGCTTTCAGATTATCTGATCCAAAACGTGTCACAGTTATTTAGTGATATATGTCCGTCACCATTATGAGGCTGCCGATGTTAACACAAGATGGTCGCACATCCACACCAACGTCTCTTGTTCTCACATCCACACCAACGTCTCTTGTTCTCACATCCACACCAACGTCTCTTGTTCTCACATCCACACCAACGTCTCTTGTTCTCACATCCACACCAACGTCTCTTGTTCTCACATCCACACCAACGTCTCTTGTTCTCACATCCACACCAACGTCTCTTGTTCTCACATCCACACCAACGTCTCTTGTTCTCACATCCACACCAACGTCTCTTGTTCTCACATCCACACCAACGTCTCTTGTTCTCACATCCACACCAACGTCTCTTGTTCTCACATCCACACCAACGTCTCTTGTTCTCACATCCACACCAACGTCTCTTGTTCTCACATCCACACCAACGTCTCTTGTTCTCACATCCACACCAACGTCTCTTGTTCTCACATCCACACCAACGTCTCTTGTTCTCACATCCACACCAACGTCTCTTGTTCTCACATCCACACCAACGTCTCTTGTTCTCACATCCACACCAACGTCTCTTGTTCTCACATCCACACCAACGTCTCTTGTTCTCACATCCACACCAACGTCTCTTGTTCTCACATCCACACCAACGTCTCTTGTTCTCACATCCACACCAACGTCTCTTGTTCTCACATCCACACCAACGTCTCTTGTTCTCACATCCACACCAACGTCTCTTGTTCTCACATCCACACCAACGTCTCTTGTTCTCACATCCACACCAACGTCTCTTGTTCTCACATCCACACCAACGTCTCTTGTTCTCACATCCACACCAACGTCTCTTGTTCTCACATCCACACCAACGTCTCTTGTTCTCACATCCACACCAACNTTTTTTTTTTTCAGTTTACAAGATCTAATTTTTGTTAATTTTCTTTTTGAACGCATTATACTCTATAGGAAAACAAAATAATGCGTTAAAAAAAGAAATTTGGCGCTAAATTTTAACGTGTGAACTAAAAAAAAAAAAAAAATTCGATCAAACTTCCGTCGATCAATTTTCCGTCGACGAAATTTCTTTCAAACAATTTTCCGGATACGATTTTAAACAGGGGCTTAACCGGGAGCAGGTTGTTGTTGTTGTTGTTGTTGTTGTTGTTGTTGTTGTTGTTGTTTTACATCGGGTTTGGTTATTTTGAAAACAATAACCGGTGGCTTCAAGTGTTATTACAAAAAGAAAAAAAAGTGTTAACTTCTCAATTTCGATATTATTTTCCGGCCTTTAAACCATTGGCCTACAGACAGTCCTACACCCTACCTGCCGGTCTTTAAACGATAGGCCTACAGGCAGTCCTCATCGTATCTGCCGGCCTTTTAACGACCGGGCTACGGATGGTCCTACACCATACCCGTCGCTTTTTACTGATTAATATAATAGTCATCCCCACCCACTAAAGAAAAAAAAACAACACGTTAGTTCCTAAGCATGGTAGCTTTCTTTTTTTTTCTTTTTTTTTTACTCAGTACTATTAATAAAAAAACGTGTGGAGTTGGGGAAGGGAGGGCGGTTTCGAAAAGGAAGCAGGACACATCAGAAGCAAAATATATAAGAGATCGCATAATTCGATCATTTAAATATTTTTAAAATCTATTTCTTTTTTTTTTAAACTAAAAATTCATTTATTGGCAAAAAGCTCACCTCATAGCCCTCGGCTTCTTGTGCGATTTTGTTCCTTCGACTATATCGCTTCGCTGCACCTCGGATTAGCTTCATGAAACCAGTGATATATTATCCAAAAATATCTCTGAGTTTTTCTTTTGTGTCAACAGAGTACTTGCTTTTACATTAACTGTTAAATGCCATCAAAGAAGAACGATTAAATGCTTCCATCTTGTAACTGAAATGTCAGCTGAATGTCGTCGCGTGGACCTTGAAAAGTTGTCATTCACTCAATCGATTTTTTATTGGCGCGTTTTGTTTTTTGGGCAGCTCAGACAGCCCGTGGTCAGACGTCCAGTTCAAATTTTTGGCTTTATTGGAAGCTCTGCCCACAACAAACGACTCGGTTCAGGTTTGAAGTCTCACGCATGCGTAGCTGACACGGGGGGTCGGGGGGGCGGAGATGATACATCAGAGCCGGGAGATCCTTATTGAAAGGTTTGACATGAGAACTCACTCTTTCCCCATTAATCTCGCCCGCGGCCATTACGGCACACCGTGGACAGTTAACAGGTCAATAACCGGACATGTTTGACGACCTAATTCTCTCCCTGGTATGGGACTAAAGGGGCCGGACAACGGGCAGTTGCTGAGACGTTAGTCATGGTCTGGCAGTGAATTTTTTTTCCAATAAACTATTTCCCTGGGGGCGGTTAGTCGTGTTGTTCTGAGATAGAATCACTGGCACGGCTGTGGCACGGCTGTGGCACAGCTGTGGTTCGTGGGTTTTGTTGTGTTTTTTATTTGTTGTTTTTTTTGGAGGGGAGAGAGAAAGAGAGTGAGAAAGCGAGTGAGAAAGAGAGTGAGAAATCGAGAGAGGGCAATTGTGACGATAATCACCCCCCTTCCCTTCAAAATTTACTATCAGTCACATAATCTTTACCCTATTCAACTGACAAGAGGAGCCAAGGCCACGAACAGTATATTTCCACACTTTCTGGTCTCTTGCAATCTTTTTTCTAAATCCTTCCAACTCCGGTTTTAAATACTTCTTACTCTATAAACTAGGTACTTTTGGGGGTCTACCTCTTGCTTTTTAGGGGTCTCCCTCGTGCGTTTTGGGGGTCTCCCTCTTGCTTTTGGGGGATCTCTCTTGCTTTTTCGGAATATCCCTCGTGCTTTTTTGGGGCCTCCCTCGTGTTTTGATCCATGAGAGTTGATGACCAGAGCTTGCCCGGTTAATCCTATATACATAATATATCAATCCCCCACTGTTGACAGAACTTTATTCCACCAATGGTATGGCATAACAATGAACACCTCACAGATCTGGTTTAACCCAAGCTTTCACTTAAGCATTTTCTTTACGCGAGTTCGTAAATTTTTTTTTTTTAATTTTATTTTACTTTTTTTTTGTCAATCTCTGGCCATCGCGTCTGAGACTGATATTTTTTTTTTTTTTAAAATTCAGTCATTCTGAAAAGTCATAACTGTGACTGTGAGGTGGCCACGCCGTATTACAAGTCTCTTGGTGTGACGATGGTCAAGCCATGTGCACATAAAACGAAATCCCGGCGCAATCCATGGCTTTTCAGTATCAATTTGACGAGGAAGGTGTCTTGGTGTTACAGTTTTGACGAGGAAGGTGTCTTGGTGTTACAGTTTTGACGAGGAAGGTGTCTTGGTGTTACAGTTTTGACGAGGAAGGTGTCTTGGTGTTACAGTTTTGACGAGGAAGGTGTCTTGGTGTTACAGTTTTGACGAGGAAGGTGTCTTGGTGTTACAGTTTTGACGAGGAAGGTGTCTTGGTGTTACAGTTTTCAGTCTTAAATGGTACAGAAACTTAGTGATGGTTTGAACCCCAAGTCAAAATACATGATCCAAAATACATGATCCAAAATACATGATAAAAAAGACAATTAAACAAACGTTCCGTTAAGATGTAGTCATCATAGTCGTGGCCCTAGACTAGACTTCATTCATGGCCTTAGACTAGACTTCATTCTTGGTCCTAGACTAGACTTCATTATTGGCCATAGACTAGACTTCATTCTTGGTCCTAGACTAGACTTCATTATTTGCCATAGACTAGACTTTATTCTTGGTCCTAGATTAGACTTCATTCTTTGCCCTAGATTAGACTTCTTTCTTGGCCCCCTTGGCCCTAGACTAGACTTCATTCTTGGCCCCCTTGGCCCTAGACTAGACTTCATTCTTGGCCCTGGACTAGACTTCATTCTTGGCCCTGGAATAGACTTCATTCTTGGCCCTAGACTAGACTTCATTCTTGGCCCTGGACTAGACTTCATTCTTGGCCCTGGACTAGACTTCATTCTTGGCCCTGGACTAGACTTCATTCTTGGCCCTGGACTAGACTTCATTCTTGGCCCTAGACTAGACTTCATTCTTATTCTTGGCCCTAAACAAAATCTGGTTCTTTTGCGTAATATTTTATGTTAAAAGTGACCTTTTTTAAAAATCCTTTATATTAACTTCCCTTTTGAATGTTTAAGGCTAAATCTACGGACGGCTAATTGACCCACTGGCCGTCAACCTATGGAGCTGAAACTTTACACATAGATTTGTTGCGGATGACAACACAATCTATAAAATGTTCCGCCCCAAACCCCCCCCCCCCCCCCCCGCCCTCCCCCCAACCGAATCTGTTTGTCTTGATTTTCACAAGGAATGTGAAGGAAATAGAATTACACGGATTTCACGAATTAATTTATTTTTTTTTTACGTAATTTTTTTTTTGGTCTAAACTAGTTGGTGAGATTGATCTGCAATTTAAAAGCGGGTGTGACATTCGAATTTTATTAAAATTAAAATAATAATAAAAAATGCATCTAAAGGATTTTTACGAAAAACGTATTTATTTTATTTTATTTTATTGTGTTTTTTTGTTGGGGGGGGGGGTTGGGGATGGGGAGGGAGGTTCTCTTACTTTTGCTGAACTTTATTTAAACAGCTTTTGTACCAAAGTGGAGACCAGTTGCTCTGAGACCAGTTGCTCTGAGACCAGTTGCTCTGAGACCAGTTGCTCTGAGACCAGTTGCTCTGAGACCAGTTGTTCTGAGACCAGTTGTTCTGAGACCAGTTGCTCTGAGACCAGTTGCTCTGAGACCAGTTGCTCTGAGACCAGTTGCTCTGAGACCAGTTGCTCGGCTCTAGTCTGTGGGGATGTACAGCGCATTTACTAATATAGCGGAGTGCGTGTCTGTGAAGTTTGCGTGCTTCAAGCCTGCCGTTTGAGGTTGGATTGTGGCAGCTTATATCATTCTCACGCTGGAGAATAATGGAGCGGTGGAGGTGGTGGGGGTGGTGGAATATGAACTGCGTAATTATAAGAAGTTTGAATTATTTGACGACAGGCCTGTAGTGCAGCGGTTCTAAAGCCGTTGGTCGCGAGCCCCTTTGGCCGGAGGGGGGGGGGCGTCGAACGACCCTTACACAGGGGTCGCCTAAGACCATCGGAAAATTACATATTTATGAAGTAGCAACGAAAAATAATTTTATGGTTGGGGGTCACCACAACATGAGGAACTGTATTAAGGGGTCGCGGTATTAGGAAGGCTGAGAGCCACTGTGGTTGTGCTGAGCTTTTAGAACAGAGCAATGTCATAATGTATACGTTGTCATGCAGAGAAGAGTGCAATGTCAATGTGAAAAGTGGGTTACTTTGTCAATGTGAAGTGTGAGTTACTTTGTCACTGTGAAGTGTGGGTTACTTTGTCAATATGAAGTGTGAGTTACTTTGTCAATGTAACGTGGTGGTTACTTTATCAATGGGGAGTGTGGATTTCTTGGTCAATGTGAAGTGTCGGTTACTTTGTCAATGGGAAGTGGGAAGTGTGGGTTACTCTGTCAAAATTAAACGTGTAGTAACTTGTCAATATGAAGTGTAAATTACGCGTACAATATGAAGTGAGGGATTTGCGTCTCTACGTGCAGAGATCGGACCAGAGTCATGTCTCAATAAACTCGGAGCTATTTATACCTATAGGAATGTTGGGCTACCAAGTATGTCAAGAGGGATTGTATCTATAAGTAACTTCTTTAACACCAGTTATTCTAGTCAGAAACATGACTAGAGAAATGACTACACGGACGTGACTACAGATACATGACTACAGACACATGACTACAGAGATACGACTACAGAGATACGACTACAGAGACATGACTACAGATATATGACTACAGAGAAATGATTACAGAGAAATGACTACAGAGACATGACTACAGAGAAATGACTACAGAGACATGACTACAGAGACATGACTACAGATACCTGACTACAGATACATGACTACAGAGTCATGACTACAGAGACATCACTACAGAGACATGACTACAGATATATGACTACAGAGACATGACTACAGAGATATGACTACAGAGACATGACTACAGAGACATGACTACAGAAACATTACTACAGAGATATGACTACAGAGATATGACTACAGAGACATGACTACGGATATCAGTTGCTGATTTTATTTTAAAGAAAAGACGGAGGATCAGTCTTTGTGAATGACAACATGATGTCAGCTATGACACTGGCCAAACTTGAAAATAGACTGCTCAATTTTTATCAACTAGAGATCAGATTTGAACAAAAAATGTCTGCTCCAGAGATAATCTTGTGTGTGGTGCCAAAGTATTCAAAGTACCATTAGATCAGTGCATCATACGATGACTTTGTCATAAAATTGACACGTTGAGTTTTAGTCTCGAATATCTTAAATGTTCGTTTAACGCAGTGGTTCTCAACTTTCATAATGACGCGACCCTCTAATACCGTTCCTCATGTTGTGACGACCCCACCACCCCCACAACCATAACATTATTTTCGTTTCTACCTCATAAATGTGTGTTGTCTGATGGTCTTAAGCGACCCTTGTGTAAGGGGTCATTCGATCCCAAAAGGGTCGCGACCCACAGATTGAGAACCAATGCTTTCACCTTCCAATTAATTGTTTAATAATATTATGGGCATGGACCCAATCTTGGTGGGTGCTGGTATTTGCATGCCACAATTCGTTCACTGAACAACTTTTAAAGTTAAAATTTTTTTTTAATGAAGATCTGAATCCCTTCAAGAAGAAATAGCAAATTGGCAATATGAAGAAATGCTGCAAGGTGCACGTTTATATGATGTTTAAATCCGTTCATTGTTCTACTCAACCCTGCACTGTGATTGTTCCGTCTCTTATGCTTAGCTTCGCATTGCTCTCTTCTACCCCCGAGAAGCGATCTCAGCAGAGCCGCCAGCTGACTGCTGTTGACAGCAACAAAACTCCTGTCCATCGCTTTGAACGTATCACGGCTATTATAGTAGAAATTCGTTCATGAACCGTTTGCAAGTCATCTAACATCAAGGAGGTCTCGCCAGTAGCAAACAATAACCACCTACCATTGGCCGACACACACACACACACCCTGTGTCCGGACGTAAAGGCGAGGATGAAATCCATTGAAAAAAAATTTGACAAGTTGTAATCTACCCCCCCCCCCCCCCCCCCCCCCCCCCCCCCCAAGCCCTCGACCGCAGTCTCGCGACATGAGTTTTCGCCCAGTTTACATGCGGCTGTTCACTTATTTATTGAGCCGAGGCGTCCCAGCAATGCATTTGTTTGGTGCCAACAATCGATACCGTTATTGTCCTTAGTCGCCGTTGATGGACACCTTCTTGTGGTTACACGGTACACCATCTTGTGGTTACACGGTACACCGTCTTGTGGTTGCACGGTACACCGTCTTGTGGTTACACGGTACACCGTCTTGTGGTTACACAGTACACCATCTTGTGGTCATTTTATTCTGTGAACAACCTGCCATCACTCTCTCGTTCTCACCATCGAACGTCACACAAGATGTGCCTTGACATGGTTCTAATCGAGTTAACTCCTTCTAGTAGACCGAGCTCTTCAAAAGAATTTGTAAAGTCGCTCTAATAGGAAGTGAAACCTTTTAACCTTTGATATTGACGACTATTGATTTTTCTAAAAATACATTTTTTTTTTTCGTAAGGGTGTCTTTGAGAATTTGTGAGCTGAAGAATGCGCTAAACCAGTTCAATTTAAAAAAAATTAATAAAAAATTGTCGTGGTGAGTATTTTAAAGCAAACTCTCTTATGAGCGGTGGCCATTTGTTTTCCTTACACACTGACCACTGGCCGAAGGTGGCCGACTATTTTCTGGATTCACAACTGTTGATAGATGACGTAATGTATGTCATTGTAGCGTGGAGGCTTTGTTATAAACGACAGATGTGATAGTTGTAACATAAACGACATATGTGATAGTTGTAACATAATGTTCAACCTAAACTTGTATCACGTAATGAACTGTACTTTCTTCAAATGGCACAATATGTATTTCTCACCAGAAGACAATTTTTGTTTTATGCTCTCACTGCACTAGTACAAAAATGTGCTTGTTAGGGTGGTGAGTTAACAGCCTCATAAAGGGTCACCCTGGTACCATCCCACCCCACCCCCGAACCCATGTCTCATAAAGGGTCTCAATGGGTCACAATGATTACCTCCCACCCCACCAGGGTCACAATGCCTCATAAAAGGTCACATTGGTGTTTTGGTCGCAAAAATCTATTTATATATCTGAGTCATCATTTTCTCCGTATCCTTTGATTAGCCACCTCCAGGTCTTTTATTCGTCTATGGCATTCTATGACAGTATGGCACCATTTCCTTAAACTTCGTCTTTTATTGAAGTACCGTCTTTCATTAAATTTAATTATAATTTTTTTTAAAAATCAGATTTTCCTAAATATCTTCCTTTTTTTTTTCTTTTTTTTTTAAATTTTTATTTTAAACATATGATTTTTTTTTAAAATACCGTCTTTTCTTTAACAATGTTATATTTAAAAATCATCTTATAGTTTTAAAATCTTTACTATCTCATCGTATCTTTAAATTATAGTATTTTCTTAAAATACCGACTTTCTGCTAACATCATCTTTGCTTTAAAAAAAAAATAAACCGTTTATTCTCGAAGATTTAATACAATGAAGCAATTCTGATAAGGTCATTTCGATCAAATGTACGCCAGAAGCCGGCATTTAAACAAAAAACAGCGCCTAAAAACAAAGATTTTCTCATAAATCGTTTATAATGCATTTTTTCACTATTGAATATCAATATTCTAATGACCAGAGCAAATTTATTTCATCAAATATTTCATAAAAACAAAAGAAACTAGTATGCACCAAACGCACTTGCCATATCTTTACGAATCTCATTGAGCGCAGTTATCGGAATTTTATTTCGTGAAATCGGTGGCACCATATTTCCTTCATTTTCCCCTTGCAAAACAGGAAAGGGGGGGGGGAGGAGATCTTTGGGATTTTGGGTGGGGCTGAAAATTTTAAAATTTTATAGAATGTTGTCACAGGCAACATGATCCAAGTTTCAGCTCGATAGGTTGATGGGAAGTGGGTCAAATTAGCCTTCCGAAGATTTTTGCAATCCACCCAGAAAGAAAGAAACACACGAACAAAAGCGACGTTAAAATAAAAGATTTTTTTAGAAAATGTCCAAACAAACAAACTAGTTTTATCGAGCATCGATCCCATGTTTTATCACATGCTGTGTGTCTCAAATACCAACTTGGCTAAACAACAGGAAATGTCTTGACAGTGGGAACTGACACCTCTAGTCAGATTGCCAACGTCTTTAAACAGGAAATATATTGTTTCAATACTGTGGTGGCTGCTTCCGGAGCACTTGGTGTGCGTCTTTTGTTCTCAGTGAGGCATTTCAAATGTAAGACCAGTGTCATTTTTAAACGCATTCGTTCTAATTGCATTTAATGTGTTCGTGTAGAGCAGCGGTTCTCAACGTGGGTCGTATGCAATGTTCCATGTAAGCTGCGCGTCTGCGCTGGCGCGCAGCAATCTCACAGACGCCGCGCAGCAGTTTTGAGTACAGCGAAGCTAAATTTCACTTAAGGATGTGTTTGTGTCTGTAGGCTGTAAAATTTGCGCACAAAAAAATTGGTTCTGTAAAAATGTGCACACAAATTTATGATTTTGCACACGAACCAACAAATCTTAGAGGGAACATTGTGTTGGAAATGGACAAAATGCTGAATGCTAATTGCGCATTGTTTTGCACACCACATTATTTATTGTGTAGTGACGTCATGTTTTTTATGCTGTCTTGTCGAGTGCTCCATGTTGGTAGGACTCCATGTTGTTCTCCTACAATAAAACGTTGAACTAACCTTGATGGTTGCCTCTGCTTGTTTGATTATCTTCCTTGTGAAGTAGCTTAGCAACTTTATATTTTCAACACCCCCCACCCCCCACAATTTATCAGAGCCGTCTCGTGGATCCTGCGAGGCTGCAAACCCGGCGGCTGCAAAGGGGAGGGGGGGGATAGTTAAGGGGCCAAAAGTTGTGCTGTGGGGAAAACAATTGTGGAATATTAACTCCGAAAAGTAACAGGGGTCTCAAAGAGTCATCAAGGGACCTCGAAAAGTCATCAAGGGACCTCAAAAAGTCATCAAGGGGCCTCAAAAAGTCATCAGGGGGCCTCAAAAAGTCATCAAGTGACCTTATAAAGTCATCAAGGGGCTTTGCTTTTATTTTACTTGATTCCACCTGTTTTTTTTTTGTTGTTTTTTGTTGTTGTTTTTTTTTGTCGTGGTTGGGTTTCTAAAGTAAAGGATTTAACAATCCATCTAAGTGTCATTTTGAAAAAAAAAATTCAACTGCAATCCATAAGATCTAAAATCAGATAGAAATAAAGTTGTTCTCGTAGCGCTGCCTCGTGGTGTCAGTTTAATCGAAAGACAATCTGTTTGAAACTAAATCTGATCCAGTCAACTTAGTAAAGTGCCTTGTATTTTTCTTTTAAAAATATAGATATTTATTTATTTTATTTAAAAAAACCGTTATCTTCACCAGGAACTGAAATACCTGGAAAACACAAGCCGGTCGATCGTTTCAACCCACTTCTTTTGGCTACATGACGTCTAACCAATATCAATGGTGTAGGAAAGGGGGTTGGGGGCGGGGAGGGGGGAGGGCGATCCGCCCCGGTGACCTTTTTTTTCCTTTATAACGGGGAGGGGGGCTTTTCGGTGCAAGAGACGCCCAACGTGATTTCAATTTGCTTTAGAAGGGGCATTTTATTTCCTTTTCTCTCTCTCTCCCTCTCTCTCCCTCTCTCTCTCCCTCCCTCTCTCCCCGCACCTCTTTTTCTGTCCCGGCGCGATTTAGTGAATGTGCCAGGAACGGCGCTCTTCAAAGCTCATTGTTTCTCCAATTCACTGTGCAAAAATGAACTACGGAATATCTATAAAATGATGTGTAGGTTTTCGGTGGTGATGGGGGAAGGGCGGCAAATTCAAATCACCCTTGGGCACCACTGGCTTTTAATGAAATTGATGCAGCGCTTGGCCCCTGTTTTAATATTCAGTAGTGAATACCAGTTAAACTGTTTTCCATTTGGTTAACCCATCAAGCCAATCAGAAGCTTTCTCTCTTTTTATCATTTAAGACTTATTTACATCTTTACTGGGGCAGAAGAAGGCAGCACAGCAAACCACGGGACGTCTAGTTCATGCCCCAGGTGTAAATTGTGATGTAAATTGTGATGTAAATTGTGATGTAAATTGTGATGTATTATCTTTATTACATACTTGTTGAGCTTTTATTGGATACATACTTGTTCAAAACCTGGCGATCCAGGTCCTGTACTTCATAATTTTAAACGAATGTGGATGTTGACTTAGAGAAGTGTTTTATGTCCTGTAGGCCTACTTCATAAGTCTAAACGAAAGTGGATGTTGACTTAGAGAAGTGTTTTATGTCCTGTAGGCCTACTTCATAAGTCTAAACGAAATCGGATGTTGACTTAGAGATGTGTTTTATGTTAACGTCGGATCGATAGTGTGCACGAGGGACACGTACTTATGTCTGAATGTATGATGACTCGCCGCCCTGATTCGTCCCCACGAGCCTTCGGGGCATCAGGGCATCGGGGCATCAGGCCTTCGGGGCATCAGGCATTCGGGGCATCAGGCATTCGGGGCACCAGGCCATCGGGGCATCAGGCCTTCGGGGCATCAGGCGTTCGGGGCATCAGGCCTTGGCGGTGGAAAAGCGTCTTTTTCCCTTGAGGTTTCATGGATTTAAGAAGCAGCCAAAAAAATAAATCATTGGGCTGCATGCTGGAGACAAAAGCGAACTAACCTTTTATGACGTACATAGCCATGACTTGACGAAAAAAGTGAAATCATCTTTAATGACTTATAATGCATAGCTATGACTTGGAGATTGCTTAGTTGGACTCATTTTGACTTATGACAAGGAAAGACTTCATGACTCACTCCGTTTTTTTTTTTTGCACACGTCACACAGATCAACTGGCCACTGAAAAACAACAGGGGCTTCTGCTCATGTGTCGGCGTCGGCTCATCAGACGTCCCCCTCAAAAAGCAGGGGCGCGTCAGCCTGGTGGGCGACCACAGCCAGTCCTGGGGTTTGGACATGGCCAAGCAACGCGCCATTCACTTTGGCAAAGTCCAGCAGAGGATGTACCTACCCATACCCGATAGGTGAGTTCTGAAACGGCGTTCAGTCCAGATGCTGGTCCACTTGGAGCGGGGGGGGGGGGAACTGAGGTCTCAACAACGTATTGAGCTTTCGGATACAAAAAACTTTTTTTTTTTTTAAAAAAATGGCGTTCAGTCCAGATGCTGGTCCACTTGGGGGGGGGGGGGGGGGAACTGAGGTCTCAACAACGTATTGAGCTTTACGATACAATAAACATTTTTTTTTTTTTAGACAAAATGTTTGAGCTACTAATTTAAAACAGGGTTCAGCACTAAATAAATGTCATTCACAAACATGTGCGTTCAGACCAATCATAAAATTAAAATGTTTCATTATTTTTAATCAATTTAAATTATAGTGGCTTCTGACAGATAATATTTAAAAAAAACACATACAAAAAAAACATTATTTGGCTTCAATTATGTCTGTCAAACATAAACAAAAAGAAGAGCGCACAATAGTTTAATACAAGTCTCTATCCAGAATAAATGTATTTAAAGAACGGCCCGTGGTGGGGTGGGAAACAACAACATCTTCCTATGGCATTATATATGTCGTCAGATAATTATTATTTTAATTAAGATAATTACTTCAACCCTTTTTTTTTAATGGTAATAGTTGACATTTTATAAATTGAATAAATTGTATAAATTTGAATGGTGTGATTGTCCCCCCCCCCCTTTTACGACAGTAACACAGTTATCTGCACAAGCAGGGCCGTTCCTTGTTGTTTGACCATGTCTTCCACCCAAGGCGAAAACTGAAAAATGCCGCCAACCCCCCTTTTTTTAGCCATGCCCTCAACCTCTGTCACTCAGGCTATAAGAATTCATGCAATAGATATAAAATAACTTGTATTCAGCATTAAACAATAAATTTAAAATTGTAATTTTCCCTCTATTTCATTTTTTACCATCCTAATTAGAACTTTTTTTTTCGCTGTTTGATTTCAAATTGAAAAAAAAAAACATAAAAAAACAACTCCGCTCTTTTGCACCCCCCCCCCCCAACTAAAATTTTACCTTCCAAAGCAGCCGCACTGTCTCACCTAACGGTAGAGACTGCCCTGGGCCCAAGCCATAATGATTTACGGTAATTAACATTTTTACCCAGCTGACCTGAGCCAAAAGTGTTTGGAGTGGGAGGGGAGGGGGGTGCACGAATGCTATACACATAACCCCTTACCTTTGAATAACTCCAAACCCTCGTTATGCTTAACTGTGACATTTGATGACATAACATAATAATTGTTAAGTTGATAGGTCTGTTAACTGTGACATTTAATGACATAACGCATAATAAATGTAATTCGATAGGTCTATTAACTGTGCCATGTTATCATTCAACAGATACTACATGTATATCGACATGGAGTCTGGGACCATTGGTTTTGGAGCTGACGTCACAGCGTATGGCAGGGACGCCGAGTATTTCGGTAACATTTTGACAGGGATCCCCAAAAGTAAATCCAACCCCATGTTCCTGATGGTCAGCATGTGTCAGCCAAATGAACAGGTGCAGGTTTATTACAAGGGATCTCACAGTAAGTTACTAGTTGATTGCTGGCGAAGCGTATACATTTTGGCATGGATTGTTTACATTTGTTTTCTGATAGAGTTGACATTTTGGCTAAACTAACAGTATAACCCTGGCCCAAACACGCTTCTCAGCTGCTTAATTTTAAGTCCTGTAACTCTGTTATCTAGTAGGCAGTGCCGTCTTAAGCCATGAACCCTGGCATCATGCTTCGGGGGAGGGGGGGTAGGGGGGCGCTCATGGCTCTAAGGGCCTCACTCTTCAAGCGACATAATGCCGCCAATATTGTTAATGGATATTGAAATATTTTTTGTAAAATTTGTTTTCAAAAACAGCTGGTATACCGTTTCTCCATTTTTCTCCATTTTTTAAAACAAGTATTTCGATGTTCACATTAATTCAATTTATTATTATTATTTATTTTTTTTTTTGGTATTAGTTTTAGACAAAATTTATTTTGATAAATTGTCAAATTGCGAATATTTTCTAATATTTTTTTTTTAAATGACCTGTTTTTTTAAAAAAAAACATACATAATCTGTAGACCTTTTCTACAACATAGTATTTTTTCTCGTTTTGTAACTATAAATTTTGGAAAAACATAATTAAGTTTCAAATAAATGCTAAAGGGAGGCCTACTAATAATTTTTTTTTCCTAACTGTTTTAAATGGAAACATTTTTTAAAAAAATGAAAAATTCGGTCTTTTATGAAGGTATTTAACTAAAAAATAGTTCTAAAATAAAATTATGAAACAACATTACTGTTTGGATACGATTACATTTAAATGAAATTCTGTAACCCATGAATGATCAAGGGAACCTAAATATCCATTAGCATATTTTCTTTTGCTTGTAGGTTAAGTTTAGAAAAATGCAAAACTAAATTCATTTATACGCCAAAAGGTATCCCATCAGTTCGAATTTTTCAAATATTTTCCTGGGGAGGGGCTTACTAAGACCGCTCTCCAAACCTTAACCCCAGTTTCGTTCGGCGCCCTCAATCCCTTATTGCCCCTCTACTTTAAATTGAAAGAACCGAAACATTTTAATATAAAAAAGCGTTGGATGTAAGCATGGGCGCCCGAAGACAACTTACTAGGGGGGGGGCACAAAAAAATTGACTAACTTTCTAGGGGGGGGGGGGGCAAACATTTTTTAGTAAGGTTTTAATGTGGTTTTAATTTACTGCAGCGTATTTGTATGGTGAACGAATAAAAAAGCGTTGGATGTAAGCATGGGCGCCCGAAGACAACTTACTAGGGGGGGGGCACAAAAAAATTGACTAACTTTCTAGGGGGGGGGGGGGCAAACATTTTTTAGTAATGTTTTAATGTAGTTTTAATTTACTGCAGCGTATTTGTATGGTGAACGAACGGACAGGACATCAGCTTAGTTACTTTCTCTTTATTTTCTCTTTACTTTAATAAATTTTTTGTCTATTTTTGTCTAAAAAAATTATTCCAATCAATCCAGCGGGCGCCCATGGATGTAAGTAAATACAATGATTGTTTTGGACGAGCAAAATTATGATTTTCCTTTAGTTTGGTATACGTTGTTGGACTATATATTTGTCAAGAAGCGAAACCAAGCTGGGGCTTAAAGCATACACTCAGCGGGCTCTACTACCAGAATGAAGTTAAGGTTATGTATGGGGAAGGCGTCACATTGCATAATTTCGGTCTGCTAGATGCCCTGCACTCCCGCCATCCCTCGAACTCTGACATGCTACCCACGCTCTACCGTGGATCAAATTACCTGAAAGAAACTGAGCCAACATGGGCCATATGCCATATGTTTTTCTTAATATAGGCCTACTTGAGTAGTAGGCTATAGACAGAGCCATGTCGAGGAAAAGCGGGGTCCAGGGCGGACTAGTAAGACGATTTTGGCGTCTCCGTCTATGTGAAGTAGGCCTACATGGGATTTTATCTTTTATATCATTATTAAGGGTCACTCTAAAGACGATTTGGCGTCTCCTGATATTGGCAACAGGGGTGATTGGCCCTCTCCTTCGCGTGGCCCTATAGGGATCAGAGCCTCAGTGCATTACTTTGGCCCCACTTCTGTAAAGACGACCATTGCTAGTATTGTCGTATTTAGCCAAGGGAATACCTGTAAAGAAGCAACCTACATTCCCTTCTACATTTTTTGTATAACGTCAAAACATTGGGAAATATTTCGTGTGGGGTTTTGGGGCGGTTTTCCTAAAATATTTATGATCCTAAACAACCAATATTAACTGTCAGTGTTAGTATGTACGGCCAGTTAACATGCTCTACTATTCATTCATTTTTCTTTATGATATGATAGGCCTATATATATATGTCAAGCATTTTTAGCAAACGACTTTTTTCAAAATAATAGTTAATTGTACAAATATAACATTATTTTAAGACTTTGTCAATTTAGAATGTGATCATAATATTAATTGATTATTTTAAAAGCGTTTATGTACTTTCTTTCGAGAAAAATAATTTTTTTTATTTCAAATTATTTCCCAAAAAGTCTACACCTTTTAATGATTAACTGGGTTACCACTCTTGTTTGCATTTGAAAATATTTTGTTTCCAGCCACAGAAGAAGGTTTTGACCTAATTGGAGGTGAGCCCATCTACGAGGGGGCCTCAAAACAAACGAAAAGTTCCAAACAGTCGACCACAAATGTCGTAAATGTCTACACCATTGCTGGAGGTAAGATGGTCTAATATAATAGTATTCCTGATTTTTTTTTTACACAGACGAGTCCAAATATTCTCATTAATATCACATTAAAATGCAGTGCAATCGCGACAGTTTTTGGCAGAGGCGTAGCGAGGGGGGGCAGGGGGGACAGATGTCCCCGGCGCAAGCTAGTTAGGGGCGCTAAAATGTGCTTTGATATTATATTATTGGTAAAAATAATGGGTTTGAGAGTTGAAAAAATAAAAGGGGGCGCTTTAAAATGTATATTGTCCCCGGGCGCGAATCTTGTCCCCGGGCGCCAAACACCCTCGCTAAGCCACTGGTTTTTGGCGCCTGGTTCCTTCCTTGAATTTGCTACATTTCACGCGTGAAATCCCGCTTGACCAAACATACACACTACACTACACTACTACTACAGATCATCACAGTGTTGTAGGAAGCGGGGTATGGAAGAGGCAGTCCGCCCCGGGCTGCACCTTTTTCTTTCATATGAAGTGGTATAATTTTCGGCCAACTACATACTTTACCCTGGCGCAGGGGGTGGCAAATTTCTTATCTCACCTGGGGTGGCACTAGCCCTAGTTACGACCTGCATCAGCAACTATATATCTAAATAAATATATGTGCAGTTCACACAAAAATGCTGTTCCCAAAAAGGCCCCGACCCAAGGCAAACAGCCCCCCCCCAGGCAAGCAGCCCCCCCCCCCATTCTTCTTAGCCAGTCATTAAATTACGGGTAACAAAATAATATATTACCACACTTCTTAATATTACTACAATGGCTTTGGTTGGCTTGATCCCAAAGCTCTCAAAACAGGACTATTTCCATCTCCACACTAACGAATGCCATTGTTTGAACTGAAGACACATCAATTACTTTGACTGTAAAAACTAAAGATAGCCTTCAACTGAAAGATTTATTTTCAATTTATATTATTTAAATTTATATATTATTTTCTGTTGTTTTTGTTTTCATTATTTTATAGCAATTATTAGTATTTTTCATTCTCATTTATTATATTCTTTTTTTTGTATGTTTTGTATACTGAAGGAGACTTTTAAACTAACTAGTCTGTTTCTCTCTTCTAGAAGCAGTAACACTGTTTCTTTAGCATTGTAATTATAATTGAACTTTGTTGTGGTTTGGGGCTTTCCATACATAAAGTATGATAAAGTACGCCAAGTTTTTTGTGACAATTTTTACCCCCCCCCCTTCCCCCCGTCACAAATCTTTAAAATAAATCACACTCCTAAAGTAACAAAAATTTTTTAACAATTAATTAAAATTCAATCTAAAACACTTTTGAAAAAACTAGACACTACCAGTACTAAGTGACATCTTCTGTCAAAAATAGCCTACATCCAAAACAACAGAAAGTTAAACATCACTGTCAATTTCAGCTTTTATAAGTCTGATAAAACATATATGTTATTAAATGATTAACATCACATATGATATCCTCGCCCAGTCACATATGACCACACCCCCCCCCACACACACTTTTTTTCCCTTGTCACAAACTATCAAACTTTCTGTAACTCTTCCTGAGGGTGACTGAGGTACCTTATGGACAATACCTTTCTGCAGACCGATCTTTTCTTTCCACTTGTTTCAACTCAATCAGTTTTTTAACAATAGTAACCTGTACAAATTGCTGGTTCAGATTTGCAGTAAAACTTACAGATGTACCTCTTGAGAAACTTGCTATATGATATATGTAATTAGATGTTGATAAGTATGGAATTGACCCACCAAAGACAGTTTTTTCACATTTTGTAAATATTTTGTTAACTATTATCTTACTAGGTGCACCAGGCCCGTACATGCAAGCCCCTTACGTACAGCCAGTCCCATACATGCAAGCCCCATACATGCAGCCAGTCGCATATGTGCAACCAGCCCCATACATGCAGCAAGGCCAGTACCAGCAGCAAGGCCATTACCAGCAGCAAGCTATAACTGATGGCCACCAGAAGAATAACCGCCATCGTAAAGACTCAACTTCATCTTCTGATTCATCATCATCAGCCTCAAAGCATGACAAAAACAAGAAGAAGGGCAAATACTAATCATCTTGTATTGTGTCAATGGTGGGTGTCGAATTATTATGGCCTTCGTCTCACTACTGTTTTGCTAAAGCTTTTGCTTACAATTATGAATATTTTTGGTCTCAAGAAACAATGTGTAATAATAAGATGGGGTTATTGATATTCTAATGATTATGATTACCCCAGCTTTCTATAAAGAATCTCTATCAGTGCTGCAAGGGAGTAATGTTTTAACAATGTCTATTTATTTTTTGGGGGAAGGAGATTATTTTATAACTAAATTAAAATACTTATCTTATCTTAGGGGCCATCTATATGATCACATGATGCATCTGGGGAGGGAGGGGAGCACAAATTTTTAATGATGTATTGTTACAGTGTCTAAATAATGTGACAAATTTGTCTTGATGGGAGTGGTGTGGGGGGGGGGGGTTCCACATGTAGCCCAAATACTGTGACATCCTCTATGAATGGGCCTTTATGATAAAGTGAGGCACTATATTTGACTTTTGGGTATGACACTTTAGACTGATTTATTTACTTAGCGTAAATGTTTTTCTTTTGTCTCCACTGTTTCAGCTTGTTAAATTGATGATTGATTATAAAAGTTTAGCAAATTAACTTTAAAAAAATTTTTTTTTTTATTTATAAAAATATTATTTGCTTCCTTTTTCCAGATCTGCCTTACATTAAAATGAGAAAGAATGGTAGGAATTCCACTAAAAATATTGGATTACTCCAAAGTATAAGGCAAATAAATGAGGAAATATAACAGACAATTCACAACATCCAAATGAGTATTTACTAAAAAAAAATATTTTTATTTAAATCATTTTATTTTGACCTTTTTTTGAGTACCGGTACGGTTTTGGTTTGAATTTATGTTTATTAACCAGTAAAGTAAATGCTCATGTTTTAATTAAACGTATTACAAGACCTGTTGCTTTGTTGAAAAATATTCTTACAATTATCTGTGATATTTTCAAAAATTGTTTTACAACCCTAAAGAAATTTATTTAAAATGCTGTTTTATGTTTTGTATCACAATTCCTTACGATATTTTGCCCAGTGACATGATTAGGTGTGGTGCACCTGTAAATGACATCTAAAAATATCAATGAACATGGTTCCAAAATTTTTATTATATGTTTATAAAGTAGGCACCTAATATATTTTAAATGTTAAAGGAATTTTTTTCTGTTTTCCCATATTGTACATTTCTTAAGTTTTATTGCAACTGCTGAATATGAAATATCAAAACTGCTGAGCATGAACCAGAGACCTTCTCCTGGTGATTGTTCCTGAAAATTTACAACAGCAATTGCTTATATTATCAACTTTATTTTTGCTATTTTCATGAATCTATCATTGTTGGCCAAAGATCACAACACATGTACAATAAATATCAGATCTTATTGGTACAAAAAAATTATCAGTCTACATTTAATTTTGTATTTTTCAGAATAAAGTTTCAAATTTAACTGACTCAGTAAATTATGTTCTATTTAAGACCATTTTAAAAAAAATGAAACTTGACCCAGTGAAGCTTATATATTACTGTATTTTTAATTTGTCCAATGAATGATATTTAATTATTTTTTTTTAACTTTCTTAAAACTAAAAGCTGCAATACAGTTAAAATAACATTTCAGTGTTTTTCTACTATTTATTTTTATGATATAAAAGTTACAGGAGGTTTGAATTTTTTTAAAAAATCCAATTTTTTATTTTGTTATGCCTCTAAGTTTTGGGGGCTTTTCTAAGTTTGTGGTTTAATATAAATAGATACTTATAATGTTGGAGTGATCAGTTCCCCATAATGTTAAGTATACCAATTTTAAAAGGATTCTGAGACTTAAATTTTTTGTATTTAAGTTTTCAAGTTGTGTAGATCTAATTTTAGATATTTTGAGATAGACATTTTGAAAATAAAGAATTACTAATGAAGCATGGATATTCTTTTTTTTCTTCTTTATTTATTTGTTTTTAAAAAATACAAACCTTTCACACATGCTCTATTCTCTAAAAATTGTGATGGAAGTGCAGTATACAACCATGAATGCCTATCAACATGCTGAGCAGCACCTGCTATTTACAGCCTAACACAAAATCATGCAAGAGATAATACTAGTGACAGAAAGTTAATAAGTTAAAAAGTTTAAGCTATTTCAAAACACAATGGAATACAGGTGGACATTACCAAACACAAATATAATAATTAAAGTATTAAATTTAAATATTAAAAAAATATTTTATTTTCATTATTAAAAAAGGAATGCATAGCAGGTAAGATCCATGATGGATGTCACAATATATGTTACTATTAAAGAAAGAAAAACTTAATTAGGAGCATATTTTCGACTTCTGTGCATTGTACATCATCATCCTGTCGATAGAAGTAAAGCATGAAACATGGTAATCATTTATGTCTTATCATTGCCGTTCAATAACCAAGCACTTATATATACATACACATTTTTAATGTATACTTCATGCTATAAAAAGGCATTTCTGAATATTTATTTACACGAGAGCCAATTATTAAATTTTTATATACTTTAAGATGATATTAATTGTTTGCAGATAATGAAAATAGTATTGGCTTTAAAGTTGCTACATTATTGTTAATTTCTCTTCCCATTACAATTTTAAAAAATGACAATTACTGCAATGGTGGTCTCGTTAAACAAGATGTGTACAAGCTAAATCTGGACTACTGACCTATAAGCGGGGAATCTTTCCCATCTGAGCAATGTGTGCCTGACCAGCCAGGTTTACACAGACAAGTCCCATCAGACTTCTTACAGTAAAATGTGTTCTCCGAGTTACACTGGCAGGTCTGGAGGCACTGCTTTCCAAACTTACCATCTTCGCATTCTGAAACAATTGCAAACACAGTAGCACGCTTTGAGCATTTATTTCTATTATGCTTTGAGCATTTATTTCTACTTATGCTTTGAGCATTCATTTTTGCTTAAGTAATAATACTTTACATGACGAGCACTTGAGTACATTCTCTACTCCTGCTGTAATATATAAATCTGAGTAATTAAATATATTTTGTGACCACCACTTTTCAGTTTTAAATTTCATAGAATCCAAGTATGTGATCATACACAGGTAGAGAGCATGGATATTTTAAAAAAGAAAAATTTCATTGACAGAGGCAACCAGTCACCTCTCTTAAAAGATTACTGCTTGTCCCTTGAGGTGAGAAAGGTGGTGAGTTTAGGCCATTAACCAAATCCTCTACAACCCATTGAGAGGTTCAGACCTTTCCAGTTTCTGGTGGCTGAAAAATGCCCAGAGATTTATTCTCTAGTGAATAAGAAAAGATGCATGCAGACACTTATGTATAGATTGTCACAGTGAGCCACAGTTGTTGATACAAATCTGATACTACCCCAGCTCCAGTTCAAAGCTGAAATAACCATGAGATCTGTTTCCTCACATTTCCTTGTTAGCCTTATGAAACTCACCAGTACATCTAGTGACATCTTTCAGATCAATCTGGTAGCCAGGGACACAGGAACACCTGAACCCACCCTCGGTGTTAATACAGATGTGTTCACAAGATGGGCTCTCTTCATTGATACATTCATCAATATCTGGTTAATTAAGCAAGAAGAATTTATTGATTTATGGAATAAGTTTTTTCAATGGCATAAAAAATCTAATAGAGAAGCCAATTTATAAATATCTAACTTAAAACTTATCTGATATGATATACTTATGTAAAAAAAAAAAGTTCTATGGAATAAACAATTAAGTGAGTTAAAGATGTTAATGTTGAAATTGACCTATGGCCGATGGGTTATAATACACCTTACTGGGAGTAAGAGGGATGATGTAATCTAAAGGTATATCAATTAGTAATTGTTTCTGTAAATAAACCTTTCAGATCACTATGTTTAGTATCCTTAATATAGACGTATAATTTATTTTATTCAGCGATTTAATTCCTAATTTGATTACAAATAATGTGTGTTGCATTTTAACAACTTTTAAAATTATTAATTAATTTCTTAAGTCACCTTCACAAATTCCGGTCAAGTTATTTTGCACAAATCCTTGAAGACACCCACAAAAATAAGCCCCCAAAGTATTGATGCATGTGGTATGTCTTGGGCATGTCACAAGCTTCTCACTACACTCGTCTATGTCTACAGAACAGTCAGAACCTTTCCAGCCATTTTTGCAGGCACAAGTGCCATCTACATTATTACAACTGACTGTGAACTCTCTGCTACATTGACACACGTTTAAACATTCGTCTCCATATCTTCCTTCTTTGCACTCTAAATTTCGCAAAACATAAAAAAAATATAATGGCTTTTAACATATTAATTTACGATGCTTTAATGGATATTCTGAAAGTTCTACAAGATTTAAAAAATTTTTTAGATATGAATTTAGAAAAAAGAATTTTGAATTATGAAGCTTTCTCAATAAAAAGTGATCTTCGTCTGCACTGAAATAGGTCACATTTTGTGTTTATATTTCATAGGTATTATTAATTGATACGCTTATGAAAATTATTCTATAATTATAAATGGTAATCTTTGAGTCTACTATTTTCTATTCTTAGCTATTTCTAAAAATCTTGACTTTTAAAATATCTTAAGAATTAACTGTTTACAAATAATGATACATTTTGATTAAATGAAACAAGATGTCTACATGGCCCACTGTCAGCACCAATTTTTTCTTCTTAAAGATGGCATTTTAATTAATATTTGCAATCAATTTTAATCATTTTTTATGTTAATGCCATTTTCCATTTCAAATAAAAAAATTTAAATAATAATTAATCTTGTTTTCAAAGTGTTTAGTAATTTGTTTTGAGTTAGAAAGTAAAGAATAATATTAATTTAATCATTATTTTCCATGTCTTGACATATAATTAAAAAAAAAAAAATCAAACTTTAGTTCTATCCCTCGGCTAATCTGTATCACATCAGTTTTTAATGAATTTATAACATAAATTATAAAAAAAATATTTCAAAACTTGTATTTAAAAAATTTTTTTAATAAAACTATATCTTTCATAATTTGTATTAAAAAAAATCACCATGGCAATGTCCAGTTGCATTTTTAACAAAACCAATTTGGCAAATGCACTCATAGCCTCCTATTCTGTTGACACAGTTTGAATGGCTGGTGCAGAAAGAGGAGGAATGCACTTGGCACTCATCCACATCTTCTGTACAGCTGAGCCCCATCCATCCATCTTTGCACACACAAACACCACTGAGGTTATCACAGAACAAGCTGTTGTTCTGGTTACAGATACAAGCATTGGAGCATGTCTCCCCATAGGTAAAGTTAGAGCAGGCTGTAGTAGGAAAGTATTAAGTCTTATATTTTTAAACTTTAATTTAAGCTGTCAGCAAGAGCTGATTAATTTCTCAATACTTATTATTAGATGAAAACTAAATAAAAAAAATATTTGGTACAATTAATTTTAAAAAATTGAATTAAATGTATTTTAGCACATAAAGCATTATATTTACAGTTTATATAAACTATAAACCTTACCATGACCGATGTAATCAGCATAAAATCCATGTTCTGTGTAAAATCGATCAGATATGAATTCAATAAGCATTTTATTTCTTGAGCTTCGGATGATCCCAGGCTTCAAATAACCACAATAACGACCAATTAAAGCGTCCATCGTAGTGAGGCCATCATATATTGCTATGTAATCATGTGTGCACTTCGGGTAACTTTCCACATCAAGTTCATGAAAACTAAGAGACAAATTCAAATATAAAAACAAAATGAAACATACATTTAAAAAAAAGGTTTGGCTACAAAATATATCTATTTTAAAAAAGCTTACTATTTATGAACCCACAATAAAGAATGGTTTGTGGGGTCATGAGAACAAAACAAAGCTGATGTGGTGCTCTGTTTAAGTTGAATGAATTCAATACATTATATAATCAATAGATATCCAATTATTGCTTAGGCCTCAAAATAAAAGGGAATGTAGCAGTAGAGCAATAGCTACAATATTTTGTTTTCCATCATTTCATCAACAAATTGAAAAATAAATAGTCCTGCACTAACTGTGAAGTGAAAAGTCTCAAGGGAACTTAAAACTTCAAACAAAAACAATGTTTGTTAAAATTTTTTTGGGATAGCCTGTGTTAAGTTTTGCTAGCAGAGGAAAAATAATAAGTTACTTCAGATAAGTTTTTGGCTGATGTGTAGCTGATAAGACAGACTGGCTGATGTGTAGCAGATAAGACAGACTGGCTGATGTGTAGCTGATAAGACAGACTGGCTGAGGTGTAGCTGATTAGACAGACTGGCTGATGTTTAGCTGATAAGACAGACTGGCTGATGTGTAGCTGATAAGACAGACTGGCTGATGTGTAGCTGATAAGACATACTGGCTGATGTGTAGCCGATAAAACAGACTGGTTTATCTGCTTTAACAAATTAAAAGAAGGAGAAAATTGCTAAATAACATCAATTTTTTGACAATTAGTCATTTATAGTAGATCTACAGACAGTCTATGATGATGCCCCAGGCAGGGTAAAAGGCGTATGTGAGTAAGTAGAACTTTGTTGTGTTTGCATCAAAACACACTTTCAGCATGCTTCATTTATAATTTTTATGTTTTTGTTTACTAACAAATATTAATATTTTTATTATTATTATTAAAGTGGTCTTATATTGCGTTTAATAGGGCGAGGCTCACCGCGCTTCACATAAAAATATTAGCAAACTTATCGTGAAATTTTAAAAAATCATGACATATCTGTTCAAGATATTCTAGCTACATTGATTAATGCCAGAGTTTGAATGTAAAATCTTGAGAAGAACATATGGACAGAATTACTTGAGAGAAATGACGAGTCCTTGCGCAACTGTTATTTTGTATGAGCAATGGTCATTGTTGTCATAACCAACAGGATACTTGGGGCTTTCAAAATATCCCTCCTGTTTTGTCAAATTCCTTTGGCATCCTGCAATTATATGGAAAAAATCTTTTCGTAGTTAAACATACACAACAGAGGGAAAAAAAAAAATTATTATGCACAGACTTACATTCATTTAGATCTATTTAGAACACTAACTCCCATTCTAGTTTTAAAAGAACTGCTTTTTCACCAACATGGAACTCCATCTGAGTAACATGTTTTGAAATCAGTGAACAATTGTCCCAAAGTCACTATTTTATTCCCACATTTTTTACCATTGGTTAACTGAACATGCTTTTAATTCTAGTCACTTAGGTAGAGCTAATTCACTTTTTAAAACATTTTTCAATAAGTCTAGATGTTATTATTTTCAAGTTTCAAATCCTGTCATGATATATAAATAAAAACACACAATTTTACCATCATAGACACAGTCCCAAGCAGCATTAAAGACATATCCATGTGAGCATGTACACTCATAGCTTCCTGGTGTATTGCGGCATAGCATATGGGAACGTCTGCATGTTGAGTAGCACTCATCGATGTCAAGAGAGCAGTCACTCGATGACCAGCCCTCTTTGCAGTAGCAATCGCCAGTGAGACCATTACAAGAGCTTGTGGTATTCTCATTGCATTTGCAAGTCAGACTGCAGTCTTGGCCATAGGTCAGATTAGGGCAATCTGAGATTTACATTTTTGTTCAAAAAGTAAATAAATCCTGGTGCTTGGAGCATTTTTTTTATCTAGAACTTAAACCATCAGGATCTATAGTCAGTGAAGGATCTATATTCAGTGAAGGATATAGTCATTGAAGGATATATAGTCAGTGAAGGATCTATAGTCAGTGAAGGATCTATAGTCAATAAAGGATCTTTAAGTGAGCGAAGGATTTATAGTCAATGAAGGATATATAATATAAGTGAGTGAAGGATCTACATCTAAAAATACAAAGTAATAGGAACATGGGCGCCCACAGGCGCTTGCCCCCCCCCCCAAAAAAATTTTATTAAAGTAAAGAGAACATAAAGAGAAAGTAACTAAGCTGATGTCCTGTCTGTTCGTTCACCATACAAATACGCTACAGTAAATTAAAACTACATTAAAACATCCCCCCCAGAAAGTTTTCTGCGGGCGCCCATGAATAGGAAGGTTAAAAAATCCAACAGAGACATAAAAGTAAAAGTCTTTTATTCTTCTTAAATTAATAATTTTTTATTTTGTTTTATTTTTATTGAAATATCTATAAGAATGAGCTATACTGACGTAACTCCAAAGAACAGAAAAGATTTAAGTACTTCGGATTCCTAAAACCAATCATAGTTATTTTTATATTATTTAACAGAAATCGAATAAATTTAAATGCACAAAAAATATTTTAAATTCGCTTTTATTTTAGTAAACGTTTAAGTATTATTATTATAAATTACAAATACATCTAAAGTATCAACTAAGGAACTATTTTCAGCATTTTGTATGTGTTTAAGAGTTATGAAAAAATTTTTAAAATTAAAAAATCATGATCAAAGAATTACACCTAATCACATTTATTTGGAAAACACAAACATCAGTAATTTTTAGTGCATCTTTTAGTGCATTGTTAATATTGCAGAATACAATTTTAAATTAATTTGTTCTTAATAATCATGCAAGTGAGTCATACTGCCAATAGCCTATTTCTCCAAAACTCTTAGGTTTCTTTAAATTTAATAACCATGCTTGACAAAACTGATAATGTATTTTCCCTTCTTCAAAGTAAAATTAATAAATGTAATTGATTGCTTTTTAAATTGTTAATAAAACACACACACATTTCAGCTGTGTATATTTTAACATTTCAAAAGTTTTTGCCATTTTTTTTCTCCAAAAAATATACCTTTATTAAAATCATAATGTAATAAAAACTAACCTTTAAATCTAATTCTAATAAGAAATGCGGTTTAAGACATACAGTGCAGCGCAACTCCATAGCCAAATAGCATTGACTAATCTACTTATAACTAAAGCAAAAAAAGACAAACCATATGAAGTGCAAATTATTTCAGTTTGGGTATGGAAAGGACTACAATCCGGTGGAAGATTTTTCTAAATTTATTTAAATCTGGGTGGGGGAGGTGCTGGTTACTTTGCCCCAGGCAGCAAAAGATACGTCTCTAAATAAAGGAATGATTTTGATAAAATAATTAACCTCCTTGGGAACACACATTTCGGAAGGTAGGAAATAGGATGTGTACATTTTCACGTGGATGACAATATATTTATATCCTATGGTATTACATTTGGGAAAAAAGAGATGTTACATTCTCTTTTTACAAATATGTGTATGTTCATTTTGCTCAAGGCAGCACAAGATACATCTCAAAATAAAGGAATGATTTTGATAAATAATTAATTTTCTTGGGTAAATACATGTCGGGGTAGGAAATAGGATGTGTAAATTTTCACGTGGATGACAATATAGTTAACTCCTATCGTATTACATTTGTGAAAAAGACATGTTAAATTCTCTTTTTACAAAAATGGGTATGTTCATTTTGCCCAAGGCAGCACAAGATACATCTCAAAATAAAGGAATGATTTTGATAAATAATTAATTTTCTTGGGTAAATACATGTCGGAGTTAGGAAATAAGATGTGTAAATTTTCACGTGGATGACAATATAGTTAACTCCTATCGTATTACATTTGTGAAAAAGACATGTTACATTCTCTTTTTACAAATATGGGTATGTTCATTTTGCCCAAGGCAGCACAAGATACTTCTCAAAATAAAGGAATGCTTTTGATAAATAATTAATTTTCTTGGGTAAATACATGTCGGAGTTAGGAAATAAGATGTGTACATTTTTACGTGGATGACAACATAATTAACTCCTATGGTATTACATATGTAAAAAAAGAGATGTTAGATTCTCTTTTTACAAATAAACATATGTTTACTGATTAAGAAAATCAATGGCGTTAACAAGTCTTGGTTACAATTATTTAAGTATACCCATGAATATTAAAACCCAATCATTTTACACACTTGAAAAAATAATTTTTAAAAACAGAGATGGGTTAATATTTACTTACAAAAAATATATTTTTGTTTTTACTTTGCAAAAAGTAAAGAGATGTGTATTTTATGAGATTAACCATTTAAATTAAAAAAACAACACTCAAATCTGTTATACATGTGAAAAACGGTTGCGCAATTCTTCTTTAGATAAAAGAATTCTTTGTTTTACGATTTTCTGATAATATATAATTTTTGTAAAAACGGCAAAAATGTGTTTAAATTTTTGATAAAGATATTAATATATCTAAATCATTTAATATAAAATATATGTATATCATATATAGAGTTTTTGTTGTATATATAAGGTAAGTTTTTTAAACAATTTTTAGAGAAAAAAAGTTGTAATTCAAGGGCAGGAAAAGGGGTAAATCTAAAGTATTTCTCTAACATAGGAAAATATCCCTCAATTTACTTCTTTAGTGACAAAAGTGATATAATTAGTGATAATTTAGACTGTGTTATTTAAAGTAATCTTTAGATGGAGAAAAAAGTAGATAATGAGCGAAAGGGAGTAGGGTAGGCCTATAATATATAGCAGATAAATACTTCTCAAAACTTGATGTTAGAAACGTAAATATCATTACATTTTTAAAGTTATGAATGGTGACGAGTTTTTGCAATAGCAGTTAGAAATTATCGCAAAGTATCTAGCATTATTATCCCAATAACATCGGGTCATTTATTCTAGTATTAAATAATGAGCTTTGCCGTAATTAACCATTAAATCATCAGCCATCATCATAACGTTAAAAGGCTCTCTTTCATCTAGAATAAAAATGTTTCAAAACAAATTTTTGACATTTTTAACTGATAACTTAACAAACCAATTACCCTATGTTGACATATGTCCCCACCAGGACAGTCCCAATAGGATAATAACAAGTCTCAATAGGATAGAGAAAGTCCCAATAGTGCAGTTACAAGTCCCAATAGGGAAGTAAGAAGTCCCAATAGGAGAGTAACAAATCTCTTAAGCTGACATCTATCTCAATCCAGCGTGGTCCCAATAAAACAGAAACAAGTCTCAACAGGACAATCTTATGTCCAAATAGGACAGTAACACGTCTCTTATGCTGACATATATCCCAAGCAAGCGCAGTCCCAATAGCATTGTAACAAAGTTCCGATAGGAAAGTAACAAGTCTCAATAGGAATAACAAGTCCCAATAGGACAGTAACAAGTCCCAATAGGAAAGTAACAAGTCCCAATAGGACAGTAACAAATCCCAATAGGACAGTAACAAGACTCTTACGCTGGCATGTATCCCCGTCCAGCACAGTCCCAATAGGACAGTAACACGTCTCAACAAATGTCTGGTTGTCAGTCATGACTTTAGCACACACATGGGAGCAACTTCTCTCTGTACAGTTCCTCTGGGGTTCAACTGAAACACACCAAGCTACAGATACATTTTATAAGGCCACAAATATTGCAATACTAGAGCTTGGACCTTTAAAATTTTGTAAATATGAAAAAATAAGCCATGGTTATCACAACACAATAAAGTATTTACAAATTATTATTTCCCACACACAAAAAAGACATTTTTGTGGAGGTTTAGTAGCAGCGATTATGAATATAAAACCACTCCTGCAGAGCAATAGTAACTGCCCAAGTTTAACCCAATTTTCCCTTGTATAAAGCAGACCTGCACAACATACGGCCCGCGGGCCACATGCAGCCCGCCAGCACCCACTTTGTGTCCCGTCAAGTATCGAAATATTCTTTTCTCTTATTATTTTCTCAACAGCTTTCCCTTTTTCCTATTTTCTTTTGGCCCACACAAGTCCTATCTTATTTTCTTTTGGCCAGCACAAGTTTTTCATTAAGTATTAAGGCCCGCCTTACATTTTGAGTTGTGCAGTCCTGGTCTAAAGCATTCTGAGAACATCTGGAATATGCCCTCCACTATCTAAATCAGTCTACATGGGCACCTTCATGAAAGTTTTTGTCTTTCTTTCTTGACTGTATTTCCATGATTAAACAAAGCCCCATTGGGTGTGACCCAGTGTTTATAAGCCACTCTTTAATTTTATCAGAGTCATGTAAAAAATAAGTCAAGATCTCTCAATCTCATTATTATGCTATACTTGGATTAAATATAGAATATAGATAATATAGTGAGTACATCATCAGCTTCACCAAAACCCTAATAAGCAAAAAGGCTGTTAATATTGTTTGTGCTAAGGAACTGATGAGCACCAACTAATGCATGGGTAATGCAGAGAATATGTTGGGCCATTAGCTCTAGTAGTAGCAAATCATAGGCAGCAACAGTGAGGGAGCAAAGAGATAAAAGATTGTGGCCTACCGCACCACCCCCACCCTTAATCTTACTTGTAATTTGTATGGAATACAAGAGTAAAATGCTCATGAAATTAACCAACAGCCTTTAATTTTCATTTAAGTTTAACCCTTTAACTGTTGTTGAAACAAACCTTGGCATGAGGTATTGGTGATTCTTTCAAGTCCATCATAGCAAAGACACTCGTGGCCACCAGCAAAGTTGTTACAAGTTGAGTAATCTGGACAGGCTTTAGGATTATGGTAGCACTCATCAATGTCCCGTGAACAGTCATCAGAGGTCCAGCCTTCTTCACAAACACATTGGCCACTTTTCCTGTCACAGTATTTTGTATTGTTTATCACACAGTTGCAAGGGATTGTGCAGTTATATGGATAGGTCCAATCTGGACACTCTGAAATAATACATTGAATAGATGATATTTAAAAATGACAACACCTATAGAATATTCAATTTATATTGTTTTCAACAGGGTTTTTTAACAAAAAAGTTTCATGTACATACACACCTCTCTTTGGGATCAAAAACTGTACAAAAATTCAAATAGAGTAAAACAATAATTAGACACTAACCATATGTAGGTTTTGTCTACATTCATTTTGAAATCTTTCACTTTCACCACTCAAAGTGCTCATCTTTACTTCTGCACAGACTTTCTTTGGGTCATTCATTTTTAAGAAATTTAAAATTACTTTCTACATTTGTAAACTTGTTTTTGATAGAAAGTCTTTTAAGTCTATTTTATGTTTTAATTCATCGCACTAGACAACAAAAAAAATGTTATGAGAATAGAAGTTTTTATTTTAAAAATCCAAGCGCTACGTGGATATAAAATGTTAATAGGAAGTTTCCAGCTAGAGTGAAATAAAAACAAAAAAGAATATAATACGAAATAGCCTTTATATAGCCCACGATTCGCACTTACAACTTACATCGACTCAAAATGGCATCTACTTATACAATGAGGAAGATAATGCCCGTTTTCAGTTTTAGAAAGTGTACACATATTAAACAAGCCCTGCCATAGTAATAAATAGGAATAATCACTAATGCTAGTCATTGATAGTAGTATTAAATATCTTTAATTATTTAAAAAAATTAAAAGAACACTAACACCTGTAACTAGTTTTATAATAATTCAGCAGATTGATGATAGCAATCTTGATTTTGAAAAAAAAATGTGTTATTTTTGTTGCTATAAGTAAATAGCAACATCAAAGAATAAGACGTTACGCTCTCAATACAAATTTCTTTTTAAACAAGGTCCTCCCCACCCTTAAAATTCTCTTTACCCCAGTCAGCTTCCCACCTACAATACAATGACATTTTAAAAATATTATTATATGACATAAATATACTAAATATAACGATCCACTAATTATTAAGTTTAAAAAAAAAAAAAAAATTCTTTCTACATATTTTTTATTAGGATAAATATTTTTTACCATAGGACTTGTAGGAGATATGAAAGCCCATCCCACTCACAGAGTAATCAGACGTAAATGTGAGGTACATAGAGTTAGATGATGAGACGAGGACTTTACTGTTAAAGTTACGACACAGTTGTATGAGCTTAGGAGCACTGGAGCTGTTTCCATCATAAATATCCAAATGATCATTATCACATTCAGGAACATCGAATCTTGTAATGCTGTAAATGAAAAACAATACAATGGCAGGATGAAATATAGTTAGCGCTTGTGTTATTTAAAGCCTTTTCAAAATGATTAGGGTTCAGGAATTAGTGCAATGATGTTATAGAAAAACTTGCACTTTGGAGGGAAGTGGGAAAAGGTGGGAGGGGTCTCAAATAATAAAAAAAGTTTGGCTTACTATAGTTCTATAGTTCTGTATTTCACAGCTATATTTAATTGTGACTTTAATTTTTAGGGGAAAGTCTCTATTAAGACTAAAGACAAAAAACTAAAAAACAAGCATTAAAAAGTGCCTTGTAAATAAGTTTATATTGATACATTACAAACTTGATAAATGCCCTCGAATTAATAAAGAAAATTTAAAACCAAGTTGTATCTTAAGGAATGGGGTTAACGGTTTAGGGGGCCATCAACAAATGATATGATACTATTTTGGCTGATTTTCAACAATCCTCCTTCCCATGTCACAAATTTGTGACTTCAGCTTAATCGATCTCAAGCTATATCTGATTAAAAAGCTAACAGGGATTTACTTCAGCTCAATCACTTTTCCTTGACCAACTGTAATGTGCCAGTAACACCTTGCATTATTCACATAAGAATGTGGGTAGCCTGGGCTTAGGATAACTCCAGTTGGATCCGATAAATTTTTTTCACAACCTGCAATGAATGAGACGCATATCTTAATCTCTTAAATAATTTATTTGTGCAACTGTCAAGTGTATGATCAAATTTCTTTAAAAACATTTTCTTTAAATGTTAAGAGCTTTACTTTTTAAAACAGGACTTATATCATGAAATACACATTTGTTAGCTGTCATAAAATAATTACAAAGTATGTTAAATTAACTATTTTATTTCAATTTAACATTTGGCTCATATTTTAAGTGACATTTTCGAGCCTGAAATTTATTACTGTATATAGTTTCTTTTCTATTATAATATCTTTTCCCCGAAATAGATCCCCACAGTTTTGTGTTCCTTTTAAAGTTATTAAAGCTCAAAACTTTTCTCAAACTGCAAGCTATCTTATAACTCATTTGAACATATTTATGCGAAGCTGTATGTTATTTCATGGCTATGCGTATGTTAAATTAACTTTGGTGTAAGGTAAATCACATAATTGGAATGATTAAAAACTCACCTTTATATATACAGGCATTACCCATTTCCTCGTATCCAGAGTAACATTGGCATTCATACCTTCCTAGAAAATCGACACAATAGGTATTACTCCTACAGAAGGCTCTATAACAATCATCATAATCTTCAGAACAGTCAGAGTTTACCCAGCCACTTTGACAGTGGCAAGCTCCAGTTCTGGCATCACAGCTGGCTGTGTTAGGTATCACACATGGGCAAGAGAAGGCACACTCAGGTCCATAGGTCAGGTTGGTACAGGCTGGCAAGAGCAATATGTGAAGAGGTAAAACTGATGTGAACATAAGATCGAAATCACAGAAATCACCAGCACCAAACAAACAACAGACTTTAAATGCAAACTTCTTTCTTTAAATTTGGAAAGTCGTGCATTTTCCTAAGTTAGAAATTAGCAGTAACAATTTGTTGCGCTGTTAAATTAAAGCATAATAACATTATACAGTCATTTTTTTTTTCATTTTGAGATTATATTTCTTCTATTAAAAATGAGTACTTAAATTTGGCAAAAATTGTCATTCTCTTAGATATTACTATGATCAAGTGCTTATATATTCAGTACTGATCACAGTTTTCAATTTATGTAAATCCTTAACTGCATTACAAACATTTTAAAAAATTAATTTAAAAAAAAAAAAAGCAAGATAACTGCATAATTTAATGCAAGTAAACAAAGATTTTCTTTTCAATAATTGTCCCAAAATTAAAAAGCCTTATTTCTTTTACCTTAACAATTCTTTTAAAAACAAATTAATGCTTACACATGTAAGTTTTCCATCAATATTCACGCATAAACTCATTTCAATTTCAGACATCTACAGTTTCATAAATTTTTTGTTTTAATTTTACAGTTATGACAGAGAAATATATAAATAGTAAAATAATAACTTAGTGATCACCTTGGCAAGTATCCCCAACCAACATGGTCCCACTAGGACAGTAACACTGCTCTGCAGTCTTGTTGTCTTTGGTAACTTTAGCACAGAGATGTGAACAGGACCTTTGGGTACATTCAGCACCAGGCTCAACTAAATACATAAGAAACAGTTAGGTTTTAAGAAATAATTAAAACTATGTAACATATACACAAATAAGATAACTCAAGAAAACTTTTGATGGTGGAGAAAGGTGGAGGCATATTACTTCTGGATGAATTTGTTTTGTGAATGGAAACCTTAAAATGAAAAATTTTTTTTGTGTGGCTGGCTACTGGTTTTAACACAATCTAGAGTTCAGAGTAATGTTTTTTTTCTAACTATTTATCCAGAGATTGGGCAAGAAATAGAACCAAAAACAAAGTTGAAAAAATTTTTTTGATAAAGAAAAATTCAATCTCCTTTAAAATACCCGTGACTAGGTTCAATGTCTTTGCAAAACATGCAAAAAAACCTAATGTTAGAATGAATTTATAAGCTAAAACCAAAAAGAAAAGAAAAAAGATAATATTAATGATATAGTTTTATTGTAGCTTATCAAACTCTAAAATGAAATTAGTCACACAGAAATGTAAAAAGACTTGTGCACAAACCTTGAGCTGCATTGTTAGATTGAAGAAAGTGAAGACCTTGCTTTGCTTTACATTCATATCCCCCATCAAAGTTGACACAGTCTGAGTAATCACGACATATGGAGGGACTTGAGCACTCATTGATGTCAACAGAGCAGTTTCCAGATGTCCAGCCTGGCTTACAATGACACTGTCCATTTTCCTTGTCACATCTTAATGTATTTGCTTGTACACAAGCACACGGTTTTGAACAATTCTTTGTGTACGTCCAATCTGGACAATCTGGTCAAGAGCAATAAGTATACAAAAGGTGACAATTATTATGAATGGTTATCTCTGTCCAGTAGAGTTATAAATTGCAAAAACAGTGACCAAAACTGCTATCAATGTTTTTACTGGGACAAAAAAAAGGTTGTCGATAAATGATAAATTACCATATCTCACAAACTTTCAACATTCTTTACACTCATTTACCCGACTACACGTAAGGTTAAAAATCAGTCCCATAAATGTTTTAAACTGATATTAGAAAAATCATGTACCGGTATTTAAAAATATAAGAACATTTGCCAATTAAATTAAAAAAACTGTAAGCAGATTCTTCTGGTAAGCTTGATCTTAGCAAATTTACCTAAGAATTCGTAAGAGGCCACAAATGCTCTGGAGGCACCAAGAGGCCTGTCATTGGCAAATGTGATCAACATCGAATTAGACGAGGAAATGATTGGGTTTTTAATAAGAATAGATGCAGTCTGGGATTGGCAGTAATGTCCTAAAATTGGAGACTTTGTATCATTGCCATCATATATAGTGATGACATCGTGTCCACAGTTTTGATTAAAATTGATCACAGAAAAACTGGTGGAAATAAAAAACAAAAATGTTTTGTTATATAATATATATCCAAATAAACATCCATGCACATCATATTTAAATACATACAGACACAGTGCATGTAAAGCAGTGTTTCCCAACGGAACGTGGGGCCCATGCCCCACTGAGGGGCAATTTGATTGTTTAGGGGGGCAATTTAAAAATGAGCCGTCAAGAATTTGAAAACCAACTGTCTTCTATGATTTCATTTGAATTTTAAAAGGAGAATTCTTAAATATGTTTACTCATGGCCAAATCTTGGGAAAAGGATACTATAGACTATAGGAGAGAATTAATCAACTATCAATATCCGCATTTCTTAAAACAGTTTTGGAAAAAGATTACAAGGAGGTGGATACTGTTAGCAGAAGAATAGATGAAATAAGCAAAAATATTGAAATACAAAAGCCGAGAACAAAAAAATTCTAAGTTCAAATGAATGAATCAACTTTGAGAGTAGGAATAACTTACGTGAGATATATTGATAATGGAGATTGTGCTAAAGAAATGTTGTTCTCTAAATCATTTGAAAGCACCACTAGAGCCAAAAATATATATATATATAATAAGCTAAAAAAGTACCCAGATGTTAAATGAAAAATATAATATATTGTGCTGCAGATGGTGCTCCTAATATGCTGGCATCCGTCTGTCACAATGTGATGATGGTGAAGACTTCGCAGGATGAAATCTACAAGGCCTGGGATTATTCTTCTAGGATTATAAGCTTGTTCCCAACAGCAAATCCCCTCTCTCCACACCGCTGGATAACCCAAGGGAACACCATTTAGATGATACAGCGTGGTGTCGCAGGAGTTGTCGAAACCATCTCCAGGTTTCGAATTCAGCGTTTCCTCCTCTTAAATGAGTTGCCAACCAAGGTTAACGAGTCCCATCCACCAGGGGTGCTGGTGATGTTTTTGGGCTTGACTGGGCTTTGGCTGGAGTTGAACTCAAGACCACCAACTTGAGATTTTCTCAGTTTAGACAACTTGGCCACCTGGCATCGCATCCTTATATGATGGGCAATAAAAATGGCTGCTTAAAATTGATGAAGGATGAGTACCCAGAAATGTTTCTTGTGCACTGTATTATTCATAATGAAAATTTGGTAATTAAAAATAATTCGCCTGTTCTTAATGAAGTACTAAATTCAGCTCTACAGTGTATCAATGCCATAAAAGCTAATAGCAAGTGTGAGCATCTCTTCAAGCACAAAATGCAGATCATGTGAGACTTTAACTTCACACTAAAATAAGGTGGCTCTCGAAAGAAGCCAGTATAGGAGCTGCTCATTCCTGCCCAAGACAATCAGGGACTGGAACAATCTTTCAAAAGGAACGGTTGAGGCGACAACACTAGACAGATTTGTGTCTATTGCCTCAAGCCTTCAAACCCCTAGTGCATGATTTCCTCATCAACACCAGTAACAGAAACATTGCAAATCCCATCTACATGCATAGGAGCCAAAATGATCAATAAATTGATCGTGGGCCCTTAAGATATAGAAGAAGAAGAGAAGAAAGAGAACTGCTTAAAAAAATTCATGGAGCTATTTGACACGTTTGGGTATTTTTACATTGAAAAAGCTGAAATAAAGAACCTTTTAATAGTTGATGGTAAAGCATGTGTGCAGATATCTTTGATAAACTAAATACATTAAAATTACCAATATCAAGGAGCAACTAAAACTTCTAGACACAAAAGTGGATAAATTTGGTTCCATTACATTGATTGAATTACCGGTATGTCAGAAATATGTTTGCAAAAAAAATTTTTTAAAGTTTCATTGGCTTCAAAAATGTGAAGTGAGTTGTACCCCTATACTTCTTTATAGTTTATCTAAAAAATATTGTCACCTCATTTAGAAGAAAGATTTTGCGTTTTAAAATAAATTGATTTTCAAACGCCAACTGAATGATGCAGCCAATGAATTTTTCTGATATTTCAAATATGCCGTATCAAGAAGAACTCGTAGGAATTCCAAATGATGAGTCTGTTAAATCTTTATTTAATATACAAGGAGCGATGGCATAGCTTTTGTGAGGAAACAGAAATCAAATATCCAAATTTGACAAGACAACTATTGGTATTGTTTCCATCCTCATATTTGGCTGTGTGTTGATTTAGTGCCATGGATGATTCGCTGCTAAAATATAAAAGAAATCAACTGGATATATTACAGCGGGGAGACTTGAAACTGAAGCTATCTAATTTGGATCCTAACATAAAATCTCTGTGTAGCAAGCATGAAGCGCAAGTTTCTCATTAAATTAGTCATCTCGCACAGTATTTGTGATCTCTCGTTGTATTGTAAAATTATTAAATAATAAATGTAAAAATATACAAATGAAATATTTTAGAAAAATCTTTCATTTTGTACTTGAATTTCAGTTCTCCATTATATATTTGGAAAATATACTTACTGAGTTTCCTTAAAATCTCTTCGTAAAACCTGTACATTCCTAAAGCATTTTTCCTTCTTGCTAAAACCTATATGTATATATTTCATAGGGGGCATAAGAAATATAGAAAGGCTTAGAATTACACAAAACTGCCCAGAATATCAAAGATGTCACATATGATGAGCAGGCCTACTTCATCAAATTTATGGGACTTTTCAGATTTATCAGTCAATAATGAAATATTGTATAATGTGCAAAAGTCATTCAGCGTTTTAATAGGAGCATCTAGCAAAACATATTAAGTTCATTCAGACTTCAATGTCCAAAATTAACAAATCCTCAAACCTTCAATGACCTTTTCTTTTAATAGAAAAATTACCTTACCAATTTGTCATCATGTTCTAAAGAGAAAAAAAAAAGTATCTCGCCAAATTATAGCATAGATACAAAATTATTATCATAATTCAGTGTATACAATATATGCATAACTATCAAGCTTATGATTAGATATCCTTTGGTTTTTGGAAATACAACACAAAAGTATATACAATATAAACATAATAGTCTGATTATCTTTTGCAGAGATACAACACAGAAGTGTGTACAAAATTTTATAAATTTGATTCAGCTTAGTGTTCAAAAGTAACTTGTTGCTTGAATTAATAGTTGAAACACAGAAATCATGATGAATCACCAGACACTGACTAATGAAGAAATGTCCTAGACAAAACATTTAATTAAACAACCCCTAACATCAAAGTTTTTTAAATAAATCTTTTGTAAATATAATATTAAGCAAAAGGGGGGGGGGGTTTACATATTTATTTCAGAAAAGCAAAAGAAAATATTATGCACCAAACTCGCTTGTGAGCTATTATTTTAAAAGAACCTTATTTTGTGCAGTTATCTGGAAATTTCCTTCACAATCCCTTTAAAAAACAGGAAAAACTGATTTTTGGGGGTTGTGGGGTAGGGCTTCCATTATCTGATTGTATTCAACTTATTAAAAGTTCAATAACCACTTGGGTACTAATAGTGACATCGGGTTGAAATGACTGGCTAATGCAAATTTGTGGATGTTATTTGCAGCTGGTACTTCCACTGTTGAAAACAAAGAGCATTTGTCTTTTCAATTATCATACGTCCGACGTTAATCCCAGGATCCCTTTAAATCACAATGCCTTTCAGAACTACCCCCTTGGCAATCCTACAAACAACTTTGGCGAAGGCTTTCTGCCGACACGTTCGCTGTTTTGTTGCGTTTATTTTTTCAGGTTTAACCCTACTCTGTTTTACTCATTTTATTTTAAACAACTTTGAGAGACACTAACTTATAGATCAGTGGTTCTTAACCTTTTTGGAGGTACCGAACCCCACCAGTTTCATATGCGTATTCACCGAACCCTTCTTAATAGGAAAAATAAAATATGATTTTTTTTTTGGACCTCCGCCGAACCCCTGAGACTGACTCACCAAACCCAGGTTAAGAACCACTGTTATAGATTCTGGAGACAGAAATTTTATTTCATGAACCTTACATGGAGCTACGCTGTTGTATTAAGCCCTTAAGTTCCCACTTCAGTCCCCTCCATGGTGCTATACAATGTTCTATTTCTATACGTATTTTGGGGCTTTCGGCATCTTTAGTTGTAGCTAGTGCAACATTTAAATTTTCATGGGTTTTGGAAGTGGTTTCATTCAGTCCCGTAGCATATTATGTCAATACCCAAATAAGTATGTTATATCAATATGTAGGGATGGATCCATGTAGCGGTGTAGATTACAATACCTAAGTTGTATGACCTCATGTTCACCAGCTGCAATGGTCCAGTAACATACAGCACCATCTTCTGGCAGTTTTGGGAAATTTGGACTTTTTAGGCTGCCTGTTTGGTTGGTGAAGGACTGAATACAACCTGGTAGTAACAAATGTATTATTTATAGAGGCATAAATATTTTTAAAAAATAATTTGCACTGCAATTTCAATTCAATTTAGATATCCACTCTATATTAAATAATTTGCTGAATCTGCAACTCTGAAAAAATGTTATTCATGACATTGTCCGCTTGTCAAGTGGCATAAACTTACGACCCTAACAGGTGGCAAAGGTTCAATTGTACCTTCATATACTTATACTTTGTATGAAAACTCTCAGTGTAGTTTTGTTTGGTATTCAGTGTCTACACATAATTTAGGTTACGTTTTGTAACACAATGCAGTTGATCAGAATGACCCATGCTTCAATATCATTATTAAAATTTGCAATTATATTTTTATAGAATGGATGAAAAAACAGTTTGTCAAAATCTGAACATAAAATTAAATACAGTAAAGCAGGGGTTCATAAACTCTTTGCTGCGCCCCCCCTATTGATTAAAAAAAAAATTATCGCTTCCCTTACCCTATTTTAATTTATATTTTCCGCAATAAAAGCTCTAATAAGGTGCTAATTAATCTGATTTTCTAGGTATTCCTTCAACCTCCTCACCCTCTGACAATGCATCCTGTACCCCCAGGGCTTTACGTGCATCCTAGGCTAAAAACACCTGGAGTAGAACATTGAATTTTCGACAAAAAAATTGGAACCTGCATTGTTTCAGATAACATTTTTATTAAAGACTCACATGGAAAGCATGCGTTGATGAAGTTAGTGGATACTATATATTATTGCATTATAGTAAAACACATAATGTACCATGTGACAGGAGTCAGCTGACTGATGTAAAAAAAATGGTAAGAACTTGATTTATTTTCGGAAAAAGTGGGCGTTCTCAAAAATTGATGACCAGTTCTTAGAATAAAATTTGACATCACTTGGAATTTGTAGGAGAACATTTTGTGAAAAGTATTATTTTACATGTTTTCAGATCACATTATATCAGTGTGGTCCCTTCTTGAGGCTTAAACTAGTACAGTAAATAAGCATCTATATCTTACATACATTGTGTGACAATGATTGGAATAGTTTTACAATTTGTGCACTCATTTCCTCCATGCCAAGCACAAAGAAAATGATAAAATATTATAATAAAAAAGCAGGTGCCATTCGGATAATCCTCATTTCTAATAACATACAATCTGAAAATTGGCCCTCTACTGAACTATTTTACAAAACTTAACCTAAATAATGCGTAGATACTTAATACCGCACAGAAAATATACCTACACCGAGAATTTGTATTACAAAATATATGAAGGAACATATTTACCAAACGATTCGACCCCACATCTCGGGTACAAATTATGATTTTTTTTCTTAAACTTAAACTCTGTCTAACTTACATATTTTAATGCACAATTTAGACATGTCAAAAATATTTAGGTCTCCAAAAGTTATGGAAAAAAGTTATTACAATTTTAAAACGCAAAAGTGAGAATTCTACCTATGCAGGACCACCAGGGTTAATGTGTGTCAAATAAATTTTAATTGTCAAATACATTTTAAATTTTTCAGTAATAAATACATGTAATTTTCTGGTAAACCAAATTAGACATATCTTATTTTAGGTTTCATTTAATTTATTTTGCTTTTTTTTCCAGCCAGACTTATAAACTTGATATGGTTATGATACCATACACAATAATACTGCTGTTTATTTTATCATTTTAATTTTGTGATTTTAAAACCTATAAATGTTTGTCTTCATAGAAGCAATAGATAAATGACTTAATGAAAAATTAGAGAACAAAGGAAAACGACATTACAAAAGATCAGTAATGTAAGCAAACAAAGTGATGCATGAGCAAGTTGGCCCCCTAATACATAGTGGGGCATAGTTTCATAGGATATATTTATTTATGTATCCTTATATATTTATTAAAAACATTAGTACTGTATACTCTCAAAATAAAACAGGCACTAACTGAAATGAGCAACCATTCCTTTCAGTAGCAATCATGTCATATTGGCTTAGTGTGAGATGTGAGACTAGGACAGATGGCTTAGTCCTACTTGGGTGAAATGGCAGAAAGTGACAATTGGCTTAGTCCCACTAGGGTGAGATGTTGAGACAATTACAATAATTATGTTTAATGTAATATGGAGATTAATAAAAAAACAACTATATATTTCATTAAAGTAGCCTACCTTCTTGTACACAATAACCATTTGGAGCCCTTTCATAACCAGGTACACACTGACACTCATAGCTTCCAGGTGTGTTAGTGCAATTTGATCGTGCATCACATTTAACTCTCTGGCACTCATCAACGTCTGTAGAACAGTTCTGTGAAGTCCACCCACGCTTGCACAAACATTTCCCTGTTACTTTATCACACGCTAAGGTCTTGTCATGATCACAGGAACAATAAGATTCACAATTGTAGCCATAAGTCATATTGGTGCAGTCTGCGATAGAAATGTATTGATCTATCACACCAACTCTCTGGTAAGTGTTATGAATTTTATTTTATTGTTATTGTAACAAATTAGTGTACTGGAGATTATGGCCCAACCGTAGCATGGCAAATCATTCCTCAAACCTTTTTACAAGAAAGTCTGCTGACATCAATTGCAGATATATTATCCCACAAGGTTGTAACCAGTTAACAGGACAAGACAGGAACTAATTTATGAATTCAATTAACTATTTAATAACTGCCCTTACAATATCCATATCACCATCTGATGTGCACTTCCCTTCTCCAAAAAAACCTCCACACCCCCCTATCCTTCCTCCATTTGTCACTTTATTCACCTAAAGCTCATTCGATGCCATTCTCAGTTCATTCACTTCCAATATCACTCTATGCATTTCTCCTAATTAAGCCCCTCCTCCCGACCAACAAACCATTTCCTCTTCTTACATCTCCCTCCAGTGCTCCACTGCCATTTTCATATATGTTCCCCTCCATATTGCTTTACTTTCTCTTCCTCTACTACTACTACTTCACAGTTGCTTGTTCTGTTTTTCTCACTTAACATTTACATCCCTATGTCTCATCTCCCCAATTCAAAATATAGGCTCTAGCTCTTACTCAGATACATACTTCCAAAAAAAAAAAAAAAAAATGTGTAAATAAAAATTACTTTTGAATTTGCTTGTTCTGTTTTTCCCACTTAACATTTACATCCCCATGTCTCATCTCCCCAATTCAAAATATAGGCTCTAGCTCTTACTCAGATACATACTTCCAAAAAAAAAAAAAAAAAGTGTGTAAATAAATGTTACTTTTGAAGCTTAGCAGTTTCAAGAAATTTCTGGGCGCTAATATATTTATCGATCATTTTGGAATAAAACAAACTGTCTTACAATTTTAAGCGCCAGAGGTTTTAAATGAGATTATTTATGTTTGCCATTCCCTTATTGCAGTAATCAAAGATTCAATATTAAATGTCGAGACCATATTTTCATTCAGATGTTTAGATGAAGCATTACTTCTAATGAGTTATGAGCCACAAAACAACTCATCAAGAAAATTGCTTAAAATAATCTATTTATTATCTTTGGAAATGTTAGATACCTCTGCAGTGGTCTTCCACAAGTTCATATCCTCTTGGACAATAACACTGCTCAACAGGTTCATTATCTGATGAACTAAACTTAATACAAGTACCAGAACATGAAGTATTTTCACAGCGATTTGAAAGGGGGGCTAAAAAAAGAAAAATAATTATCTTCATTGTTACTTTTTTAAATAGTTCTATTCTCTGTAATATCACATATTAAAAAGGTCAAAAGACAGTATTTATAAAGGGACTGCATTGATTGCCAAGATATCAGAAAATCGTTTTAGTAGTAAAATATATTTCAATGTATTAATTTCAAGTTGTATAATTATATGAACCTTTTTTTATAAGCAAGACCATTAAAATTATATCCTATTTGTCTGGGCATAAGTAATTGATTGCTGAATGAATAGCTTTTAATACACATACATTATAAAATGACTTAATACATATAGTACTGTAAAATACACAAATGATGTAAATTTGTCGGTAAAAAAATTTGATGAAAAAATTAATCTTAGTGATTCTTACCATAGCAAGTGGCATTACTGTTCTGATTAAAACCTTCTAAACAATGACATTCAAAGCTGCCATTTAAGTTGTTGCATTTTGTATATTCCCCACAGTACTCGGGATGCTCAGTGCATTCGTCAACATCAACGGAACAGTCATGTGACTGCCAGCCCTTTTTACAAGAGCACATGCCATTTTCTTTGTCACAGTCCTCTGTGTTGTCAGAAACACAGTCACAAGGTACTGAGCAGTTTTCAGAGTAAAACAAAGGCAAGCACTCTGAAATTTAACATTAGTGAATTATAATTTTGAACTGAAGGACAAAGTTATAGGTTATCTTTAAAAATGATTAATTTTCATGTATCCAGAAACAAAACTTTAATACATTTATATTTTAATTTTCATATATTCAGAAATAAAATTATCTTAATGCATTCATACTTTAATTTTCATCTATCCAAAAACACCATTTTAATGCATTTATACTAAAGTTTTCAATACCTCATTTACTAAGTGTACTTTTAATTTTATATAAATTAAAAGATCTAAAAACGAATAAAAAAATCAAAAGAATTGGGCTTACCATAAGAATAATAGAAAGCACTAAATCCAAGATCATTTTTATCTTTATCTGTGATGAATCTCAAATACAAGGCATTTTGCGTAGATTGCACCTTCCCAGGTGAGTTGTCGCAATAGACTCCCAAAAGTGAATCACTAAAACTGGCACCATCATAAATTTCAAGGAGGTCTTCACAGCCAGGAAAGACATTGTAGCTCAGGAAACTAAGAATATAGATTTATTATACTTGGGGTAGGGGGGGGGGTGGGGGGGGGGGGGGGAGATGTATGAGACCTTCCACTGCTTCTCATAAGGTATCTTGGCTAGTTTTACTGTTTGACTTAATTTCGATCCCTGTATACAGCATTTTGGCAATACGTCCATTTTTTTAAAAATTTAGTTTTCTTTTGTTCAGTTTCCCTCCCCCTTCATTGTGTGTCTTACTATATTATAAAGGGATGGTCTCCAGCCGAGCAAGTATTTTAGAGCTAATAGGTTTTGCTAAGCAAACAATAACAAAAAACCAAAAAACAAATCATAACATCAGGCTATTGATCCCAGTTAATTATCAATTTAAAATTATCCTTCTTTTAAAAAGTATTAAAAATATAACCTGAAAAAACATCATTATTGTTGACCAAATTTAGAGAGCATTATTGTAATAAAAGTAACAGATTTATACTACAATGGCATAACAATTGATTTTAATTTCAATGAGCTTAGCAATAAGAGAAAATTATAATTACTTAAGGGTTATGCGATGCCCTTTTTCTACTTGAATAGTCCATGAACAATTTAACGAGTTGGTGTAGTTTTCAGGGTAAACCATAGTTTTCACTTCTCCAGTTGTGTCATTCAAGAACAAGTCACATCCTGGAGATAACAAAGAAACTACAGAGGTGGACTGAATTGCATCTGAGTAGATTTATTTCCCATGAATTAATTTAATCTTAACACATTTCAATAATTTGAAAACTGTCAGGCCTTGTCTATGATTTTAAATGTGCTTTACTTTAATTAGTAAAGATAATTCTAACAAATTACTTCTTCAAGTAATTGTTAATACATTCATTACACACTGTAACAACACTAAACATTTCATTAAGCACTGTAACTATACATTACAGTATGTATTTTAATTTAAAAAAAAAAAAATTCTTCAGGAGAATGTATAATTTATAGCTGAGTTATTATTTTAAATAGTGTGGTGTGAGATTAAAACTGAAATTATGTGCAGAAATCACTGGTGTCTTGCTTTTGTTGCTCCTAAGTTCATTCATTTGCAAAAGTAAAAGCAAATTAAAAAAAAAATTAAGATTAAGAGCTCTAAAGTGTGAAAAAAGGATCTAAATATTCCTCAATAATTTGTTTGTACAAAAAAATATTTTAAAAAATCAATGGTTAGTAGTTAGTAGTCTGAGTCTAAAGTCTAAAGCCAAAGCTATACTCTTATTCAAACATTTTAATAAAAATAAAATAACCTGCAAAATAACATTGACCATTGGTTTCCGCACGATAACCAGGATTGCATTCGCAACTGTAACCTCCGACAGTATTGACGCAGTGTTGATGGCTCCCACAATAACGGGTATAAAGTGATGAGCACTCATCAACATCAATCGAGCAATCAGGTCCATGAAATTGGTGCTTACAAAAGCACTGTCCTGTGCTGCGGTGACACAACTCGGTATTGTCTCTCACACAATCACAAGTTGAATTGCAGTTTACACCATAAGTGAAATCTCCGCATACTAAAGAATGGATTAAAAAAAAACGGGATAAAATAATTAAATTTATTTTATTACTTGTAATTTAAATTTACCATGACCATATTTTCGCGCATATAAGTATAAGTATAAAACTAAGACTAAGACGCACTATATTATACTATATAAGACACTGACACTGTCTGGTTTTTTCGATTTGAATCGGAATCGGATTTGTGTAAAAAAATATTTTACCTAAGACTAAGACGCTCCCATAAATAAGACGCGGGTTTTGACGATTTGTGTAAACAAAAATTACAAGACGCACGCGGCCTATATATCTGCCGCACTGAGCAATTTATATCAGGTGGTTCCCTATCTTTTATCATAAATGAAATCTGTCCAAAGTTTCATCTTCGTCGGATGTAAACAAGGCTTCATTACCATTTTTAGTTTACCGGTAGATCAAAGATTATCTGCCGCCGTGCCAATAGTGGGTGGGCTGAGCACCTATATCTAGATTCTAGAAACAACATACGCCAGAAGTTAAACTTCTTAGACTTAGACTAAGACTTAGACTTAGACTTAGACTTAGACTTCTTAGACTTCTTAGACTTCTTAGACTTAGACTTAGACTTAGACTTAGACTTAGACTTCTTAGACTTAGACTTAGACTTTTAAGGCATTGATAATTATAACATTGAAACTAAAGGATTTTTAATTTGAAGTGGCCTTCATTGGATTGAAAACTTACCCAATTCTTTTTACAACTAGGAATGAAAATCGTGACACTGAGTATCAACCACAATAATCGTCCTTCAATATCACACACTAATCGTTCGTTCCTGTTAAAAATACTTACCGTATTTCCGCGCATGTAAGACACCTAATTATAAAAATAAGACACCTGTTTTGACGATTTGTGTAAAAATATTTTACAAAAGACGCACCCATATGTAAAACTTTGTATAAGACGCATCTTATATATATATATATATTACCGTCAATGTGTGAAATGCAGGCATTGTATAGAATACCTAGTCATTATATAGAATGCCTGAAGTTTTTAGGCAAAGTATGAAATATTTGATTTTCTTTATTTTGTTACATACTTTCCTTTACGCATTTTAAACATTGCCTAGGTATTATAAATAATGACAAATATACTTCAGGCAAAGTTTCAAAAGAGCGTGATGAAAACGTTTTTATTGGAAAAAACACATTTGAAAACAAAAGAAGAACTATGAAATAAGGAAAGGACGTTCTTAACAAGGAGCCCGGAAAGTAAAGGTGACGTCATGCTACTTGTTGCAGTAAGTAAGGCAAGCAAAGGTGACATCGAACTTCTTGTTGCAGCAAGTAAGGCTGGAGTGGCCTTTTGAATTGCAATTAATTTTCCTTTTTTCATACAAAGACACCATGTTTTGGCACTTAGTTTTGCACATACACCTCACGAATCCCTGACAGCTTCCCGTTGACTGAGAGACAGCAGCAGATCGGAGAGGCAGAGGTATATCATGGTTAGGGACGTTCTCAACTATCAATAAGTTCTTTGGACATACATCGAACTGTGATCTCGCATACAGTTGTTTCAAGATACTTTGTGCAGTTCCAAATTGGTAAAAGCCGTCTTCTGCCATTGTCATAACAACTTCCAACAGAATGGGAGAGTCAACCAGTCCCTTGTCAAAGTCAGGAATAGGAACTCGCACAGTAGCTCGCTCCTTAAGAGTTTATTTTCATTTTTTGGCCTGGATTTCAAAGTTTTCAAGATTCTATTCTAGCTTAATTTGACAGCTCTCTTAACGTTGAAACGCAGGCTGCACAAAATACCACAACCTTCTATTTCCTCATCTCCGTCGTCTTAAGCAGCATTCCAAATGATAAGATGAACATTACGGCGACAGTTTCGGCGTGTGTGGGGGCAGCTGCTTTCTTTTAAGCAGACACAGCAAACAGCAGAAGTGGGAGGATCTTCGATAACCATGCCGTCACAATCTGTTTGGTTTTCTCCGTTATTGGTTGCATTCTCTTCAGTATTCTGTATAGTAGGCTCTGTATCTTGCATCTGCTGATTTGCTTCTTCCTGCTGTGTTGTTTGTACGCTTTCTATTATTTTTTCGAGTTTGTCCTGTCTGTATGTCTTGCAAAACTTCAAGGCGAGGGCACCACCGAGGAAAGAATCAAACATGAATGGAGGGGTACTCTATACATTGCCGGGTTGCTCTTCGGTATTGTATAGAGTTCCTAGGAAGTGTTTGAAATAAATACCATTTCATAATTTGCCTACAAATTTCGGGCATTCTATATAATTCCTAAGCAATTTATGCAATGCTGGATTTCACACATTGCTGGAACATATAGGCAACACGAAAATACGGAAAACTCCCAAACTTATGTGGATACAATGAGATGTCTGAAATTTTTCAGTTTTCTGTTGTCCCATTTCAAGCTCTGGCACGCCTATATATATCATTAACTTATCAGTACTTTATTTGGAAAATAAATTAGTAGTTAGTTTTAGATTAAAATGACATAATAAATCTATGATTATTATTTTTTTTTGTTGAAAAGACAGTAGGCTACAAAATAAAATAACATTTCTTCTTTACGATGAATATTTGTTTTGAGCAATTAAAATAATGATGTTTAAAAATGTGTTTTCCACACGGAGAAAACGAGTGTTTACAAATATTGGATACAGCAATGCCAACTTGAGACGAGCTGTAAGGAAATCACAATCTAAAATAATCAATAACTTTGATGTTCACAATATTTAGAATAATATATGCTGCTCATTAATAACATATAAATATTATTTAGGGTACAATGGACTTTCAAATCAGTTCGAATAAAGATATTTAAATTATATTTAAATTTATTCTTAAGCAGGCAGACATTTTCAGTTCAACCACACCCGCAGCCAGCTTCTCTACCATAAGGCATAAGGTGTGTTGATGTACTTGAGTCTAAGCCTTAAACATTCACTCTGATCAAGTAAGCCAAACGGACATTAGAAAAAAGCCCTTACAGTTACACCGAGTCCCATCAAACACTTCACCAAGTGGGCAGTAACACATTTCTTTATCTTCAGAGTCAGTTGTCATCTGGACACACACACCGGGGCAGTGGCTTGAGGTGCAATTGGAATCATTATTTTTTACTATACAAAAAAAAAAAAAAAAAAAAAAAAAAAAAAAAAAGAAAGATACACATCCTTCATAGCATTTAAAATATTTGGAAAAAAAGGTTAAAAAAAAAGGCAAGAGTTAGTTTTATGCCATACAAATTTTTTTTTACAAATTAAAACGTGATTTTGTTTTATTCAACGTGTAACATTTTAACAAAGAAGAATTAAAATAAAAAAAAATATTGTTACGATCTTCTTTCTTACAATTAACAAAGTCTAGCACTAGCCTATTGCCAGAGGCGTAGCGAAGGGGTGCAGGGGGTGACAGATGTCCCCGGGCGCCAGCTAGTGAGGGGCGCCAAATTGTGCTTTGATATTATTTTATTGATGAAAATAACGGGTTTGAGAGATGAAAAAAGAAAAGGGAGCGCTTTACGGTGAATCTTGTCCCCGGGCGCCAAACACTCTAGCTACGCCTCTGCCTATTGCCGATAGGTGCCGATGATGAACGGACAGTTTGATGAGCCCTACTTGTTTTCTATGGTAACAACCATGTCTAATGAATGCTTACGTCCACATCTGGTGACTACAACAGGTAACAGTGCCAAGTGAGGCTAAAACCGAGGACGGCTGCCACGGCGTCTTATTTATCTTTATTATAGTCGCAGTGAATTAGGGTTTAGGTTAGGCATAGGGATCGATTTAGGGTTCAGGTTAGGCATAGGGATCGATTTAGGGATACATTCGTAAAATTTGATAAAAAAGTGGCAGGCGTCCCCATTTTTAACCCCGAGTGAAAATAAAAGAGATTTTTATTTACACATTCTCTTTAATATTACACCGTGTTCAAAACAAAAAAGTTGCACACAATGAAAACGCGTTGCTAACAGCAAAAAAAGTTGGCTGATACCCCCATCTGAATTCACGGCCATCCTGCCAGAAAAACACTTAGGAATACTGCCCTTAATATCATCATCAGTGGCGTTAAAGCCCAGGTAGGGTCCTGGCCTGCTTCATCTCATCCTTCCTTTCGGAACGATCCACGAATCAAACATGAATGGCGGGGTATTCTATACATTGTCGGGTTGCTCTTCGGTATTGTATAGAGTTCCTAGGAAATGTGTGCAATAAAAACTTTTCGCCTCCATGCGCGAACCCCCAACTGGTGTAAATCTAACTCTACATCGTCACCAGGGGTGGACTGGGCCGCCGGGAAGATTCCCGATGAGCCGCCAGGACCGGTGATATAATACAAATAAAAGTCATAAAGACAGGGCCACTTTTTGTTATTTTCCCGGGCCACTTTGTTTTTTTTCCCCGGGCCGCTTGAACTCTCCTGTCCACCCCTAATCGCCACCGTCGATCCATCTCAGCCTTGGGCGACCGGTGAGTCGTCTGCTCCATAGTTTTCTGCCTTTATATCACTTTTCTCTGTTGTACATTCCAGCATTCTTTCAATATGTCATGTCCAGCGCTGTCTGCCCTTTTTTATGTTGCTACTATCGGTGGTTCTTTGTACACTTGGTATGGCTCAACATAACTTACCACACTACTCTTTCGAAACCTATCACTCCCCATAGGCATTCTCTAAAAAAACCGAACACCACTATCTAACCCCACGTTCTGACCTTGCATAACCACTCCCGACGAATGACAACCTCACTCTCACAAAAACCCTCCCGTGACCATCATCGGCTGCCTTTCATAACAAACATTCACGTTCCTAAATCTAGTTCATAACATTTACAACTCGTACTTCGGAACTGTCAAGATCTTCGGTTCCTTGTAGGCTTCAAATGAAATTTGGGGAGGAGGTGTTAAATAAAGTTAAAACTACAACATGACAAAGGCTGGTGGATGACTAAGGGAGCTGAAGAGTTTGAGGTAACGGAAGATAAAGTGGTTGAAATTACGAATGCTACTCTAACAATCGCGCAGAGAGGAATTTTTTTTTTATTCAATAAGTCAAAACAGTTTTATAAATATATATTGCAGATCTCATGTGGCTTATTTATAACAGTATATTCAACCAGCACGTTGAGAACAATTTTTTTTAAAAAATAGGCACATGAAAACAAATACTGAAATTGCCAGCCTTAAAAAATACCCCATACAAAATTACCTGCACAGTTTCTATCTTCATCCATCTCTAGCCCGTCAAAACAATGACATGCATAACTGCCTGGGAGATTCTCACAGTAAGCGAACTGAGAGGGACATTCAAACCTGTAGGAGAAACATTCATTGATATCAACGGAGCAGTCATGTGACTCCCAGCCTGGCTTACACTTGCATGTACCAAAGGTAGCATCACAGGAGAGTGTGTGGTTTTGCACGCAGTCACATGTCTTGGAACAGTTCTCAGAATAAGTGAGATGAGGACAAGCTGAAGAGAAGAAAAGAAATATTAAATGTATTTAAACTGACCAGCGTTTGGTAACATATCCTTCTAGTTGCAGACATATGGGACATGGGACATTTAGAACATGGGACATGGGACATTTAGAACATGGGACATGGGACATTTAGAACATGGGACATGGGACATTTAGAACATGGGGCATGGGACATTTAGAACATGGGACATGGGACATTTAGAACATGGGACATGGGCTGGATTTTAGTTGTAACTTTGTAACTTAGTTTAATAATACATTACTTCAGCAGTCTCACTAGGTTTGGTGTCAGCCTATGATAAAGTCGCCCCGCCCCCCCCCCCATTTAACTAGGCCAGAGTGTTAAAAATGCAAAACAATGTACTTTTATTGAAACATTAAACCCTACACTTAAAACTTTACTTTCCTGGTTTCCAAAGATGCAAACATTTCCCAATAAATCGATTGATCTATTTGAATTTTAAAATTTCCAATATTGACCAAAATTTGGCCTAGTGGTGCCTTAGCAAGCGTGCCACTTACAATAAAGTAAACCCCTCAGAGAACTCACCAGGTAAAAAAGTTTAAGTCTGGGGGGGGGGGGGGGGGGGGGACAATAGTATAATAAATGAAGGACTGCGTTGAAGCTGTGTGAAGGAAATAACAGAGCAAGGTATGCGGAAGATTGAAATAGAAAGAAATATTTATTTAACCTAGATTTATTTCAGGACAAACTCGAGCAAGCTTAGAGTTTTCCCATTGTGTGAAGGTGTCATCCGGTACTGCCCGCACCCCCTAATGACACCACTGCATTACTTATCTGGGTTCTCCACGGATCAAAGAGGAGGAAATTGTATTTTAAAACTAAATGCGAATAATGCAATTGAATAGTGATAGGTTTAAGACATCATTTGGAAGATGATACAAGTAAACGTTTTTTTTTTTTTTTTTTTTTTTTTTACATCTTTAAATGCGGTGTGAGTAGATCATACCTCCACATTTTCCCGTTGGTTTAAATAGGAGACCTTCTTTGCAAACACACTCAAATGTCCCTTCATGATTGTAGCAGTTCTGATCATACGGGCATTGTGAACAGAGGCAACCAGGGGTTCTCAGACACTGAGACGTGCAGGGTGCACATTCGTTAACATCCACAGTACAACTACTTCCTGACCACCCTGAGGCGCATACGCAGTTACCATCTAGGCTGTCACAAGAGATTGTATGCTCTGCCAAGCAATCGCATCTACTTTCACACCTGTCACCGTGTGTGAAAGGGTCACATTCTGAGGTAAGAGACAATAATATGCTAATGATAGGTAGCGCAAATATTGGAATATTGGTTCAAAAGTAGATACCGGGTATTGAGAAATTAATAACATAGTTTTTGATTGTTTTCCTTTTTCTGTTTTTTTTTGTTCACTCACTAGCCCGTAATTCATTTAGAGTTCACAAATTTATAAACAGTTCTAGTCAAGCCAATTTATATAACGGCGTTTTTAATTTTGTAAAAATGAAACCTATTTTTAAAAGTACATTATCGAATGTACTTGCATGCAAACGCAATTTTAAAAAAAAACAATTAACCTAATATAAACGTATCAATATTTCACTAGACTCTCACCAACCAAGTATACTAGTAGAGTTATGAATATCTAATACAATACAAAAACCAAAAATTTATACATTTGTTTGTAAATAAAAAGCCAATTTCATGTTTTTACCATGAGTCCAGTATGTAAGATTGAAGAAATTCGGAAACTTAGCGAAGTTGTCATCGATTTTCAAGACATTGGTGGCGGAACGGAAGAGATGATTCTTGTTACTTACTGTTACTGTAGCAAATGCAGTCTTTGACCCATTGCCACTGTACAGTTTGACGAATCCAGAATCCATTGAAAACGAAGTGAACCTCAAGAAAAACAAATGATGTATCGTGCACTAATCATTAAACAAAAAGCAATACGATTCATTGATTAATATTATTATTGTTTGCCCAGCGCATGGAAAGATGAACAAGGCTTGAGAAGGAGCCTTGACTTGTGCTGTATTTTGTTTAAAGTAAGGTGCAATTGTTAAATTCATCAGCCTCGCTTTCTCGTCTTTGACCATTTAATCCAATGGCAAGACTTAGTCCAGATAACTGTATTAGGGTAATGGATGTGTGTTGGGGGGGGGGGGGGGGGGACAGTAGCAGCATTTTTATGTGTTTCGATGTGATCTTTATGCGTTCCACTTCGCAGGGTTTTTTTCTTCTGTATTTTTAATTGTGTCGGTGTCATGACGCCCACGGGACTCCATCTCTGGTTTGATTTCAGAGATGGCCTTCTCTTTTAGATGACTTATCATCCAAGGTTAACAAGTCCCACCAACTGGGGTTCTGGGTGGCCGAGCGGTCTTAAGTGAGTTAATCCCAAGTTTGTGGACTGACACTCAATGCCCGGCAAACGCCTAGACAAGCAAACACACAAAGCTAACTTAATATAACACCTCTAAGAATCACTACGACGTCGGCATATCGTTATGACTTCAGCTGCATGCAGAGAGTAAGACATACACTTTCACAGAGATTAAGACATACAAAAATAAGACATACAATTTCCTAGAGAGTAAGACATACAGTTTCACAGAGAGAATAACATACCATTTCATAGAGAGTAATACAGTGGAACCTCTCATAATGAGCCTAATTCGTTCTAGAATCTTACTCGTTAAGCGAAACACTTCGTTAAATGAAACAATTTTTCCCATACAAATCAATGTAAAATACGATAATGCGTTCCATGCTTAAAAAATACTCATTTTTCAAAAAAAAAAAAATTTAACATTTATTCAAATAAAATGACTTATCAATTGTTAAGGAGTGTAACAGCTTGGAATATAATTTAGATTTGAAACAAAAAAACGTAAATAAAAATATGAATTTATTACAAATAATTAATCCTTTTTAACTAGAAAACTGTCTAAAGACATTTGTTTTTGCTGACGCTTCAAAATTTGACGAAAATGTGCCACAGCATTATCATTGAATACATTTGTAGCACGAATAGCCACCTCCTTATTAGGGTGATGCTTCTTAATGTACGATGCAACAGTTGCCCATGCTTTCAGCATTTCTCTTATTGCGCTAGAAGATTGTTGCTCTGCTACTTAATCCTCCATTAATGCGCTCTCCATCCATCTCCTTAATTTTGTTTTTGTTCTTGAGAATAGAGCAGATTTTGATGTTGAAGGAGCAACTTCTTAACATTTTTTTTCCTCGTTATGCGAATTACTCGTAATGCGAGGTGCTCGTTATGAGAGGTTCCACTGTATATACAATTTCACAGAGAGAACAACATACCATTTCACAGAGAGTAATACATACAAAAGTAAGACATACAATTTCAAAGAGAGTAAGACATACAATTTCACAGAGAATAAGACATACAATCCTACAGAGAGTAAGACATACAATCCTACAGAGTAAGACATACAATCCCACAGAGAGTAAGACATACAATCCTACAGAGAGTAAGACATACAATCTTACAGATTGTGAGACATACAATCCCACAGAGAGTAAGACATACAATCCCACAGAGTAAGACATACAATCCCACAGAGAGTAAGATATACAATCTTACAGAGAGTAAGACATACAATCTTACAGAGAGTAAGACATACAATCCCACAGAGAGTAAGACATACAATTCCACAGAGTAAGACATACAATCCCACAGAGAGTAAGACATAAAAATCCCACAGAGTAAGACATACAATCCTACAAAGAGTAAGACATACATTTTCACCAAAGAAAGGAAGAAAACTATAAGGTTATTTGTGGCATTTATTGTTGATGGTTCATCAAAATGATTTAAAGTGAAAAGATCAGACAGTTCAGCAGGGCATTGGACAAATAAACACGATGAAGCTTTCCTTACCCTTTTTAATAATAATTTAAGGTATCATAGAGTTGTGTGCTGATTTTGTCTGGCTGGCATAAAAATATATTACATGTTTGAATTTAAACTGATGTACACGATATTCTATTTTTCAATGCAGAGAGAGACAAACAGATAGACAGACAGACAGACAGACAGACAGACAGACAGACAGACATATAGATAGATAGATAGATAGATAGATAGATAGATAGATAGATAGATAGATAGATAGATAGATAGATAGATAGATAGATAGATGGATAGATGGATAGATGGATAGATGGATAGATGGATAGATAGATAGATAGATAGATAGATAGATAGATAGATAGATAGATAGATAGATAGATAGATAGATAGATAGATAGATAGATAGATAGATAGATAGATAGATAGATAGATAGAGAGAGAGAGAGAGAGAGAGAGAGAGAGAGAGAGAAACAGATAGAGAAGTGGGGACAGAGAAAGAGAGTGAGAGATGGAGAGAGACCGAGAGAGACAGAGAGTGATGGAGAGGTAGAGAGAGGGGGTGAGAGAGAGAGAAGTCTAAGATTTAAAATAAGTAAGAAAGTTACCGAATTGAAAAGGGGATGTTTTTTTTTTTGTTGCTTAAAAGTTACCTTATTGAAATGACATGATTTTCTGGAGCTCTGATGGTCCAGTAGCACTGTTCAAAAGATGAACCGTCTGAAGATCCCACCATTCTGTATATAAATCCTTCTGTTTCTGTTAACTCCCTGCCGCATTCTGTTTTTTTTTATTTTTTTTTTAAGGAAATAAATCAAAACAATAATTATTTTTACATTACAATAATCCATAATATCTCTCTCATTTAAAACAACACGAAATTTATTGCATTTTAGCTGATGCACGAAGACCAGGAGCAAAAAAAGGATATCTTCGGTTATTTTATGAGGTTTCATCACACAACATATAAGATGGTTATCACAGAGAAATGAAGAACCCATTTTTTTAGCTTCTTCAGAGGCAGGGTAATTAGGAATTCAATGGCACAAAATGGATTCCAAAGTTAAATTTCTATCCCTAACCACAATGCCTAGTACTTATTAAATTATATTTTCTCCACTTTTTTTTTCCTTCAAAAACTATTGCCTGAAGAGAAGAAGAAAAATGCATAGCTCTTACGACTTTGCGCGGGAAAATACTAGTCCCCTAAGCAGTCTTACTTTTGCAGGTTCCATTAAAAAATTCATACTGGTCGTGGCACATACAGTTGTAGGTTCCCAGTTGGTCCAGGCAGGTGCCGTAAGAGCCACATATATGGCTGCTGGCATTCAAGGCACACTCGTTGATGTTAGTGCAGCCAGGGCTCGCCCACCCTGGTTTACATTGACATTCTCCGCTGAAGCTGTCACACGTTGACGCCCGATTGGGGTCACACTGACATTTGAGAGTGCAGTCCTTACCGTAACTCCAACCGTCACACTCTATTATCAAAGACATTAATAAAGGATAAAGTAGAAACTTAAAACGTGTGAATCTAAGAAAATATTTAAAATTATGGTAATGTTAAAATTTATAATTTAAGAAAGATGCAGAAATATATATATATATACTAAGTTAAGATTTTGAGAAGACAGAGACGAATGGGATAGTTCACATGTCATCTGTGGCGCCCCAACAGTCCAAGGACTAACGGACATGATGATGATATGATGATGAAGATATAGAACTGTTTGATGCTACAGATTTTTTTTGTCATAAGTCCTATTTTCATTCAAGTGCAACACTTTATCATTTAAAGGAAAAGAAATTAGCTTACTTGTTAAAGGAAAGATGAAACATGTATTTTATATTAGAACACAACCGTACGCCCGACAAACGGTGTCGAGACCATTGTTTGCACCCGGTGCCAGATGGTGTCTCCAGGTGAGCCTAGACGCCACCTCTCTGACAATTGTACTGAGCGCCCTCGTAGTATTGTGCCAAATAAGCAGTGTCCCATCTCAAAGAACTCCAATAGAAGAGATCGCAAGGGTTCAGAGGATTTTGCCATCACCGTCATTGTGTCTGGTACAAACACACCAAAACAGGTGAACTTGGAAAACAAAGTGATTCAGACTTATGGAGCCTTGACACCACATGGCTTGGATGTTAAGTTCTCCTTCACTTGTTAAAACTTTTTCTATGCCACTTTCACGTTATGACCAAACGAAGTGAACTTAATTTTCCTCTCTTCCGTCCCATTTTGCCTGTATTAAATCTCTAACCTACTTATGTTCTGCCACATTACTCTTGCTATTCTCTCGGATACTACATTGCTATTAAGTGTTAATTTTAATTTTATATTGTTTTTAATGTTGTTTCTTTGATGAAGAAGGCTACTTGCCGACACGTTTGATGTTTTGTTTCTTCTTTTTTTTCAGGTTTTCCCCATACTTTTTTTTCGCTCATTTGCTTTTGACAAACGATGATTTTTGTTTTCATCAATTGTTTGGTTAATGTTTTGCAAACTAAGAAAAATTTAATTTTCTATTATTCCGTCTAAGTCAGGGGTCTCAAACTCGCGGCCCACCACATGACAGCAAAGTTTAGCGTTGTGCAGCCCGCAAGGTTTCCCCATTCTCATACTCTAAGATGTGACCTTCCGCGACGATTTCAGTCTAATCTCACCAACTAGTCTGATTCTGATTTTATTTTTATGTTTGTATAGATTTGGACGTTGATTATAATGGTAAAAACCGTTTAAAAACGGTACGAACATTTTTAATTTTGTAGCAGTAGCATTTTATGAGACAAACATGGCCAAAGTGCGTTTTTTTTAGAAAAGTTTTAAATTTCAATTAGTGGATAAATCACAACCATAATTGTGTAAATCGTAGCAATCTGACACAGTATCAAAGGATCCCTATTTAAAGTGTCCTTACTTTTAACGAGAGAGGGAATTTCCAAGCATGTGAGCTTGGTTCCATTTAAAAATAGGGTTAGAAAAAAAGTCATTCATTATCCCTGCAATAGCATCTTCCTTCGCATCAATAATTCATAAATATCGCCTGCTCCTGCCCACTGTTTGAACTGTTTTAGCTTTCAAAGCCTTTCTGGAGAAGGATGAGGTGGTTTTTCCTGTACTAAGTGATCCCAAATGGCTCATGGACAGCTTTTCTTGTTGACATTATACAGGAGCTGAATGTACTCATCAAGAAGTTAGAAGACCAGGGGCAGCTTGTCAGTGTTGCCTGTGCATAAAACCTCTGCCATTTCCCAACCTGCAAAGTACTCATGTACTCGAGCACACCATTCAGTAGTAAGTATACTGATGCCATTGCAAAGCTCCAGGAAGAATTTGATCAGATTTTTTAGACTTAAAAACAGACAGAGCGACTTTTCAACTTTCTGCTGATCTTTTCTCCTATAATGTGGAAGATGCGCCCAAACACCCCCTCCCCCCACACACACACACATTTTTTTCCCGCTTCAAATGGAACTGATTGATCTTCAGTGCAATTCTTAGTTCAGGGAGTGAATGGAGAAACAGACAAGCATGGACAAGTTATGAGAGTATTGCTCTCCACCTTTACTGAGATTTCCAGGTCAGGTTGCTCAAGTGGATAATGTGCTGTTCTGGGAGTACCCATCTGTGTTAAAAGCTCTTTTCCCACTATGAAATTTAAATAGTCAAAGTTGAGGGCCAAATTTACTGATGAGCATCTTCAAGCTTCACTGAGGGTCTCAGTTGCTTCCTCACTCAAGCCAAATGTTGCTCAGTAGTGTAAGAAGAAGCACTGACAGGTCTCTAGCAACAAGGAGTAGGAGGAAGAAAAGAAGCCTAGTTCTTAGAATCCTTATTTTTTTTATTTTGTTATTAATAATCTCTGACCAGATAGTACCAGTTTTACTTTAATGAATTTGTAATCGCATTTTTTGTTTACTTGATTGGGGCCCAGTCTCACCCAGACTCTACCTCCTGCGGCCCCCCGGATGATTTGAGTTTGAGACCCCTGCTCTAAGTGACTCACCCACACATGTTTTATCATCAACTGGGTCTAGCTCCATCCCATTTGGGCAGTAACACACTTCAGTCCAAGGGTTGGTGGAAACTACTCCACACATGTGAGAACATTTCTTCTCCACGCATTGCTTAGGGTCTGAAAGAGTATTCCCGCTGAATAAATTAAATATAGATGATACACACAAACACTCACACATATATATATATATATATATAGTGTATTATAGTTTATATAGTTTATATTAAAACAAAAAAAGTCAATCCTTTTAAAGGAAAAAAAATATCTACGTTTGTCTAATTGTTTTGGCTGTTGCCTTAAAAAGACAACTCCCTCATTCAGTAACTGGGTAAGAAAGAAACTCATTCAACTGAGCACCTTAATAATGCTGACATACTGATACCGTTAACCCGGTGATATGAGCCGGACATGATAATAGCATTGTAACACACTTTTGAATTATTCTTTTTTTTTACAAGCATGCGTAATACACCTAAAGCCAATAATTCAAGTCACCCTGACAATGTCCTGTGACATTTTTGACAAGACCTCGTCTACAATCACACAGGTAACCGCCAGGTGTGTTGACACAATCTTGATTTTCACCGGGGCACAGCTCGTTCGGCGCGTTTCGGCACTCATCGATATCCACGGAACAGTCATGTGACGTCCACCCTGATTGACAGTAGCAGGTGCCGTTTACATTGTCGCACTGGACTGAGTTCTCTGGCACACATTGACATGTTTTGTTGCAGGTGTCGGGACCATAGGAGAATTGGGGGCATTCTGTAGGGAAAAGAATTATTAAGGATGACTTAAGTCAAAAACAAAAAAATTGTAAATGAGGTTATTTTGCAATTTAAAAAATAATTTGTTGACTCTATTGAACTTTGTGTATTACAAACCATGCATCCAGTAGGTGGCAAGGAAGCCAGGTCTTGATTCTGAACCGTCCGAATTGAAGTTAACAACCATAACATTTCTCTTTGATCTCAGGGAAATTTTGGTTAAGACCGCTTGTGGCTTGGATCCACAAAACGTGGTCAGTTTATTGCCATCAAAAACCTCTACCGTATCATAGCACATGTATGTTTGCTCAGTGTCAAACCTTTTAAATCTGAAATATAGAAGATCATCGTCACTTAGCAGCCATGAGAGGAAGTGCAAATTAGTTTTAGTTTTAATCATGTTCATCATTTGACGTCACATATTTGATGCAAGTTACCACTGTGATGAACTTTTGGTCAAAGATAAAGATTGGTGAGGCAGATAGTTTGCAGCGGTTTTCGATTCTGGGGAGACCTTGCTGAAGCAAGTTTTGACAAAGATATTCTAATTCTAACAAGTAGGCGATATAATAAATTATTGTTTGAAACCAAAGTTTAGGTCGGATAGATTTAGACAACAAAATTAAATAAAACATGTATTAATTATTTTTTTTATTGAATAACTTCAGCTGATTGTTTTTAGTTGTAAGTTTAAGCATATTTAATTTACTGTTGCATATTTTATTTAGATATTCAGAGTCCAATTGGACACCTCAAGACAACTAGATTCCCTACTTCTGCAACTGCAAAATTCATATCGTTCACTGACTGATGGGGCACCTACAAAAAGTTGAAAAAAAGTTGTCATAACTAATCATGTAGTTCAATGTTTTGATTTTGTGTCATATTTGGTTTTTAAATTCCTAGAAAGTTTCCCCAGCCATATAAAAACAAAAACTAAAATATTGTTTTCAATACGGTCGAACGTTGCCTCAAAAATTCAATCAAATATTAAACAAAAAAATCAAACTTAGTTTGCGATAGTTTAAGTCTAACCCAGAGTCTGGGTCGCGGTTAGCGGGAAGATTACACAATTTTCTTACATTTGTTTTTTCCTTTTCAAAGCATTGTGATAGGTCAAAGCATCTGGTAGAACTTTTGCACGCAAGTAACCCACTTAGCAATTGGCCTACTAATGCGCAGAAGCGTCTAAAAGTGGCAACTAGATGTCGCCTCACAATAACTAACGTGTCATCGAATTCAAAATGATGATAGTAATAGTATCGGTGTATCGACACATTTTGTTATCATTCAAGATGTATTTTTGTAAGTATAAAAAATCATATAGCTGTACATAACATTGGCTACTAAAGATAACGTTAGCTGTGGAGAGATGTTTTAATTTGGGCATTATTCCCCTTGATACAGCCTATACTAAATTCAAAACAAGCCTATTCATTATTAGTCCTTTATTTTTATGTTATTGTGATGTCAAATTTTACAGGAAAAAATAAGTATACCTCAAGTCAATTATCTGGTTTTCTTTGGCCTTTATTGTCCATTTGCAAGCTAAATAGTTTGCATAATTGTTCGGATAATTTGGAGACAAGATGACGCCATTCTCCTGTATCAAGGTTCCGCCACATTCTGTGAAATGGACGAAAAAAAAAAAGATTATAAAGAGGCTTTATAATAAGTCCTGGACGGACCGGGATAGTGAAGGTTTAGCAGGCTTGTCCCGGGGTAAGTCCTGGATGGACCGGGATAGTGAAGGTTTAGCAGGCTTGTCCCGGGGTAAGTCCTGGATGGACCGGGATAGTGAAGGTTTAGCAGGCTTGTCCCGGGGTAAGTCCTGGATGGACCGGGATAGTGAAGGTTTAGCTGGCTTGTCCCGGGGTAAGTCCTGGATGGACCGGGATAGTGAAGGTTTAGCTGGCTTGTCCCGGGGTAAGTCCTGGATGGACCGGGATAGTGAAGGTTTAGCTGGCTTGTCCCGGGGTACACGGGGTACACGTCGGTTTCAGTTCTTGTACCGGTTTCAATCTCAGTTTGGTAAACATTGATGAGGGGTGTCTATTTTAGATATTCTGATAGATTCTTTAATATTCGTCAATATTCTTTAATATTTTTAGATAGTCTTTGATATGTTTTGATATTCTTAGATTTCTTCGATATTCTTTGATACTCCTAGATATTCTTTGATATTCTTTGATATTTTTAAACATTTTTCTTAGCTACTTTTAGATATTCTTTGTTTTTCTTTGATGCTCTTTTGTTGGATATTCTTCTACACATTGGTAGTATCAGAAATCGGCTGGTATCAATTTCGATTTGTAGGTATTTGATACAAAATTTGATAATTAGAGACTGTCAGTTCTATGTTTGTATTAGGGAAACAAATTTTATCCATGAAAAATTCAGTTTTTAATTGGAAGCTTTTAAGTAGGAGCAGCTTGAGCTAAATGCTTCGCTTGCAACCTACGACATCTGATGAAAAGATAGAATATGCTAGTATTACATTCAGTAATCTTCTCATTCTAATGGTTACACTGCCCGGATCAGAGTTTTTGGTGAACACGTTCAAACATTTATATTACTAGAAAGAAGATTTTATTAAGAAATATCATAGGAAGAATGGCCTTTTTGCATGCACAAATGCACACCACTTGTGTTTTGACTTTCACGCCTTGCGTCCTAGCCAGTGGCGCACCTTAAATAAACGCCACCAAGGGGGGGGGGACCTCCTATAATATGTTCCCCACAAGGAACTGTTATATTGTGTTGCTGTTTAACATTAACAGAAGTGCTTCTCTTGGCGGTGGACACCCCCCACCCCCATTTACATTCCTATCCAAAGGAAAATAAATAGAATGTGTTTAAAGATTTTTGTCTTTGTTTATGAAACTAAAAATGAAATGAAATTACCTGAGCAGTTTGTTTGCTGTATGAGTCCTTGCTGTAGAAAACAGAGCAGAACTAAAACGTATACATCCTTCAACAATGATGCACTCATAGCTCAACAGTTGAGATACGATCCTTAATGTCTGGCAGTTAAAAAGAGGCGAAATCAATGGTTTGCAAATAATTTCATTAAAATATAAAAAAATAAAGACTGTTTATAAATAGAATGTACTAAATTTCTATGTAGAATACACTAGAATTCTATGTAGACTACACTAAAAATAAATGATTGCTTAAGGTTACTGAAGACATCAACAGTAAAAAGAAACCAAAAAGCCCCCCCCCCCTCTTGCCCCCCCCCCTCCCCACACACACTTTGGATTTCTTTATGGAATATGTAATTACTTAAGTGCCGAGTTCTTGCCCCCCCCCCTCCCCACACACACTTTGGATTTCTTTATGGAATATGTAATTACTTAAGTGCCGAGCACAGACTTCCAATGTTATCACTGCCCGGAAGGTCTACTTTATCACAGCTGACCGAACCAATGCTTTATATATGGTGGGCTGTTTGATAGTGGGGTACGTCAGTGTTAAAAATTGCGCAAGGCGATATTATCGTAGTTTGAAATAAGATATACTTTAATCTCGAGTCTATATGAGCTAGTATTTAAATGCATCGCAACAAGACAATGACGATAGCGAGATTCAAGATAACAATATATTTATGTCATGTTTTTTTTTAATGTGTGTTTTTTTTTTTTAGATAGTATACAAAATGTAATAAAATAGAGAATGAAATGACAGAGGCGTAATCTCAACAGCGCAAAGGGGTTAATTACGCCTGTGCAGGGTCGCCAACCATCCGTAAATTTATGGAGAATCCGTAGATCTGACATAAACTAACTGGTCCGCAAATGTCCGTACGTAGGGCACCGTTCGCCACCTCTTCACACGGCCCTGGGTATGTCCAATCTCTGTTTCATTCTGTGTCGGTTCTAGCGATGTCATCTGAAATTGTGGATGAACTCATGAAATCAGATGATGACAAAATATTTAATTAAGACCATTTGTAAGTGTTACACAATGGAACTACGTCATACAAGTTGACGTAATCTGTCACACCACCTGCCGCTGCTTATGACACCTTTTGATGGGAACTTGGCCCTGTCCTACGGCTACGGAGCCAGGGCCAAACCGTGAACTAGAGACGGAGCGGCCATGGGCCCGCAAGGCAGCCCTCTCTACAGGGCCGGCCCGGCGGTTGCTGGCGCCCTGTGCAAGCTTAACTTCGGCGCCCCTTATAATAAGTTTAATCATTAAAGGAAACAACTAGTTATTCGGTAATGAGTTTATTACCTATGTTTTTGTTTAGTGTTTGTTTAAAAACAACAACAACAACATTGGTAATAAACTCATTACCGAACAAATAGTGTTTTTTTCCCTTTGATGATTATACTTATGAGGGGTGCCAAAGTTAAGCCTTAGGTAAACTTTCACCCTATGAGAAGCACCCGTTCAGCGCCCTCTTCCCTGTCCCTGTATCCAAATTAAGAATGCAGATTTCATTGTATGAAAACTCATTGTATGAAAACTCATTGTATGAAAACTCATTGTATGAAAACTCACTGTATGAAAACTCACTGTATGAAAACTCATTGTATGAAAAGCTTTTGTACGAAAAGTTAGAACACCGTGTCTCGACCCCGGACCCGAGGTTCACACTTCACTATCATAAACTAAGGGAACTTAAATATTTACTGGGCGCCCTAGGTGCCCCTATGGCCAAGGCGCACTGTGTGAGGGTACAGGTCGCACACCTGCTCTATAATTAGCGGTGTGCTGCTAATCAAGCAAAAACCGATTCGGTAATGGTCAGATTTCTTTAGGTAATGGAATTCAAGGAATTTTTAAAAATTATGTTGGCCTTTTCTACAAAAAGTTAGAATATCCCAACCGGTTCCCCTGAACTGACGCCAGCACACCACGAGCTCTTGTCCACAGGCTGGAGCTAGAGCCCAACCCCATCTTGCTACGCAATATGAGGCGGTAATAGGACCCTGAAACACTGGGGTTGAGAGTTTTTTTGGTAAATAGCCATTACCCACAGAGCGATAAAATAAAGAATTCGAGAACCACTGTCTTTAAGCCGATGCACATCTCTGTATTTTACTAAAGGAAATCGTACATCATTGAGCCAATAAGCTGAGAGTTAGATGTAACTTATCAAGGAATCAATATAAGTCTCTAGGTATGAAAGAAAGTATGGCGTAATGGGTCGAGGATCATCACGTAACATGAATGTAGGGTATCATGACTTTATCATTGGTGTTGCTGGATAAAGTAAAACCTGATCCTTTTTTTACCATGGACATGTAATCCTTTAAATTAACTTCGCTTTTGTTTGCTGGCCGCTGCCTGGCAAAATTTTCGGACGGCTAATTGATCCACTTCCCATCAACCTATCAAGCTGAAACTTAGCACATGATAACACATTCTTTCAACCCACCCCCAAAATAGAATTTTCCTGTTTTTCAAGATGAACGTTAACGAAAATTCCCGATAACTGCGCTAAATGAGATTATTTTTTTTTAAAAAGTGCATTTGGTGTGTAAATTTTTTTTTTCTGAAATAGTTTGTGTAATAACTATGCTGTGTAAAAGCTGGTGGGTTAGTAGAATATTATTATAGCCCAGGCGCGCTAAAATGCAATTTTGAGCGGGAGGAAGGCGCTACTTGGGATTTTTAGTGTCAAGTGAAAGCTATTATTGAAGATAATAATAAAAGCGCAGTTTTTAGAAGAGTTATAGCATATGTCCATACTAGTGCGTTCCAAAAACGAGGCTTGTCACGCTGTCACAAACTCGATAAAGATGATAAAACTAATACATCTGTAAAAAAATTGGTCCATTTGTATGTGCTGAAAGTGCTGCTATCCCAGATAAGGTGAAGGGTCCTGAGTTTTATGAACATGTTTTTAGAACGATGCTACATGGATAAGATTGATACATGGACAAGATGATATATGGATCCGATGATGCGTGGACCAGATGATACATAGACCGTATGATACATGGACCAAATGATACATGGACCAGATGATACATGGACAAAATGATACATGGACCATATGATACATGGAACAGATGATACATAGACCGTATGATACATGGACCAGATGATACATGGACAAGACGATACATGGACCAGATGATACATGGACCATATTATACACGGGCCATATGATACATAGACCGTATGATACATGGACAATATGGTACATGGACAAGATGATACCACATATACATTTCCTGAAGAATTCAATCAAAAGACTAATGTAGAAAATAATTGTTTTTTATTGCATGGACGTCATCTCCTGATTAGAGAAAAACTGTTCACTATTCAATCGAATTTTCATATTAATATTATATTTTCCCAAATGCCACATGCAAATACAGTTGCCACATCAATGCTAAATCACGTAAAGGTGTAAAAGCTATAAAACATATTTTAAATACACATTCTATGACATAAAAAGGTTATGCCTGTTAATAGTTAATCTGAACAAATAATTTTAAATGACCAAATAATTCATGAATAAATTAAACAATATATTGAGTCCTGCACCCGAGGCAGTTCGGAGATTAGTTGAAAATAGGATGAACGACTGCTCAGTAAAAGTTAATGAGCTAAATATTGTTACTTTTATACTAATTATTAGTGTTATCTTGTTATTCGCGTTAACTCTCAAAAGACGGGAGATTGAAAAATCGGTCATATATGGCGGGTGAAAAGAACGACCCCTAAAATATATATAAAAATAATATTAAAAGGCGAAAATAAAGATTTACTATTTTGGAATGTTAAATTTCTATTTGGCAAGAAAGAAAAATCGTTTATTTTACTAGTTGAAATGGACGACTATTCTTACTTAGAAGAATATTTTTGATGAAGATAGCACTTCAGATGTGTCTGATACCGAGAATTCTGTAAATTATCATCATAATAATATCATCCAAGGTTTGTTTACTTTTTTATTTGGTAAGCCACTTTTTTCATTCATACTCAACTCACGCATACTGTGATACTTCTTAGCACTATTATTAGCCCTAACATTAGTTTTATTCAAGTTCCAGTAGTATAAAATTCTGGTAAAAGTGCAGTTCAGGTGCGTATATTATTTCTTAGCGCATTTCGTATTTTAACATTTTTTATCATGTAAACTTACGTGTATTCTTTAATAATTTAATACAGGCAGTTATAGTTAACTATTAACTAATTCTGGATTATAAATCGTTTAAATCGCATCTTTTCTTTTCATTTTGCTTCTAAAGAGTCTTTTAACATCCCCCAACCAAAGTGACACAGCCCCCATTTGTTTGTATTTTTCTTTTTACGCTATGCCAGATTTTTAGCCACCTATAAGTTAGTATGCTAAACGAAATTTTCAAACTAAGCATGTTCACAAAAAAGAATGAAATACTAGATTCTTCATTACGCACAAGCGCCCCACCCCCCCCAACTTTCTTTTTTTCCCCTCTCAGAGAGCTCGGAATATAGGGGTTGTCCTTTGAAGTCGGGGAGGGGGGGGGGGAGATTAGAAGTGGATCACTGACTAAGCAGTGGACACACACGTCATCATTGTCCTGGACCTGGTGTGAAGTTGATCACCCTGAAGGCTGCTAATACGCTGTCCGTGATTGGTCAGCTCTAATTTGAGCACC
>CAXITT010000539.1:522204-558330 GCA_964033795.1 Lymnaea stagnalis | reverse complement strand
TCAGGCGTGCATGTTTCAAACTTAACTTCAGGCGTGCATGTTTCAACCTTTACTTCAGGCGTGCATGTTTCAACCTTAACTTCAGGCGTGCATATTTCAACCTTTACTTCAGGCGTGCATGTTTCAACCTATACTTCAGGCGTGCATGTTTCAACCTTTACTTCAGACTTGCATGTTTCAACCTTTACTTCAGACGTGCATGTTTAAAACTTAACTTCAGGCGTGCATGTTTCCACCTTTACTTCAGACGTGCATGTTTCAACCTTTACTTCAGGCGTGCATGTTTCAACCTTTACTTCAGGCGTGCATGTTTCAACCTTTTCTTCAGGCGTGCATGTTTCAACCTTTACTTCAGGCGTGCATGTTTCAAACTTTACATCAGGCGTGCATGTTTCAAACTTAACTTCAGGCGTGCATGTTTCAACCTTTACTTCAGACGTGCATGTTTCAACCTTTACTTCAGGCGTGCATGTTTAAACCTTTACTTCAGGCGTGCATGTTTCAACCTTTACTTCAGGCGTGCATGTTTCAACCTTTACTTCAGGCGTGCATGTTTCAACCTTTACTTCAGGCGTGCATGTTTCAACCTTTACTTCAGGCGTGCATGTTTCAACCTTTACTTCAGGCGTGCATGTTTCAACCTTTACTTCAGGCGTGCATGTTTCAACCTTTACTTCAGGCGTGCATGTTTCAACCTTTACTTCAGGCGTGCATGTTTCAACCTTTACTTCAGGCGTGCATGTTTCAACCTTTACTTCAGGCGTGCATGTTTCAACCTTTACTTCAGGCGTGCATGTTTCAACCTTTACTTCAGGCGTGCATGTTTCAACCTTTACTTCAGGCGTGCATGTTTCAACCTTTACTTCAGGCGTGCATGTTTCAACCTTTACTTCAGGCGTGCATGTTTCAACCTTTACTTCAGGCGTGCATGTTTCAACCTTTACTTCAGGCGTGCATGTTTCAACCTTTACTTCAGGCGTGCATGTTTCAACCTTTACTTCAGGCGTGCATGTTTCAACCTTTACTTCAGGCGTGCATGTTTCAACCTTTACTTCAGGCGTGCATGTTTCAACCTTTACTTCAGGCGTGCATGTTTCAACCTTTACTTCAGGCGTGCATGTTTCAACCTTTACTTCAGGCGTGCATGTTTCAACCTTTACTTCAGGCGTGCATGTTTCAACCTTTACTTCAGGCGTGCATGTTTCAACCTTTACTTCAGGCGTGCATGTTTCAACCTTTACTTCAGGCGTGCATGTTTCAACCTTTACTTCAGGCGTGCATGTTTCAACCTTTACTTCAGGCGTGCATGTTTCAACCTTTACTTCAGGCGTGCATGTTTCAACCTTTACTTCAGGCGTGCATGTTTCAACCTTTACTTCAGGCGTGCATGTTTCAACCTTTACTTCAGGCGTGCATGTTTCAACCTTTACTTCAGGCGTGCATGTTTCAACCTTTACTTCAGGCGTGCATGTTTCAACCTTTACTTCAGGCGTGCATGTTTCAACCTTTACTTCAGGCGTGCATGTTTCAACCTTTACTTCAGGCGTGCATGTTTCAACCTTTACTTCAGGCGTGCATGTTTCAACCTTTACTTCAGGCGTGCATGTTTCAACCTTTACTTCAGGCGTGCATGTTTCAACCTTTACTTCAGGCGTGCATGTTTCAACCTTTACTTCAGGCGTGCATGTTTCAACCTTTACTTCAGGCGTGCATGTTTCAACCTTTACTTCAGGCGTGCATGTTTCAACCTTTACTTCAGGCGTGCATGTTTCAACCTTTACTTCAGGCGTGCATGTTTCAACCTTTACTTCAGGCGTGCATGTTTCAACCTTTACTTCAGGCGTGCATGTTTCAACCTTTACTTCAGGCGTGCATGTTTCAAACTTTACTTCAGGCGTGCATGTTTCAAACTTTACTTCAGGCGTGCATGTTTCAACCTTTACTTCAGGCGTGCATGTTTCAACCTTTACTTCAGGCTTGCATGTTTCAACCTTTACTTCAGGCGTGCATGTGTCAACCTTTACTTCAGGCGTGCATGTTTCAACATTCACTTCAGGCGTGAATGTTTCAACCTTTACTTCAGACGTGCATGTTTCAACCTTTACTTCAGGCGTGCATGTTTCAACCTTTACTTCAGACGTGCATTTTTCAACCTTTACTTCAGACTTGCATGATTCAACCTTTACTTCAGGCGTGCATGTTTCAAACTTTACTTCAGGCGTGCATGTTTCAACCTTTACTTCAGGCGTGCATGTTTCAACCTTTTCTTCAGGCGTGCATGTTTCAACCTTTACTTCAGGCGTGCATGTTTCAACCTTTACTTAAGGCGTGCATGTTTCAACCTTTACTTCAGACATGCATGTTTCAAACTTTACTTCAGGCGTGCATGTTTCAACCTTTACTTCAGGCGTGCATGTTTCAAACTTTACTTCAGGCGTGAATGTTTCAAACTTTACTTCAGGCGTGCATGTTTCAACCTTTACTTCAGGCGTGCATGTTTCAACCTTTACTTCAGGCGTGCATGTTTCAACCTTTACTTCAGACGTGCATGTTTCAAAATTTACTTCAGGCGTGCATGTTTCAACCTTTACTTCAGGCGTGCATGTTTCAACCTTTACTTCAGGCGTGCATGTTTCAACCTTTACTTCAGACGTGCATGTTTCAAACTTTTCTTCAGACGTGCATGTTTCAACCTTTACTTCAGGCGTGCATGTTTCAACCTTTACTTAAGGCGTGCATGTTTCAACCTTTACTTCAGACGTGCATGTTTCAAACTTTACTTCAGGCGTGCATGTTTCAACCTTTACTTCAGGCGTGCATTACTTCAGGCGTGCATGTTTCAAACTTTACTTCAGGCGTGCATGTTTCAACCTTTACTTCAGGCGTGCATGTTTCAAACTTTACTTCAGACGTGCATGTTTCAAACTTTACTTCAGGCGTGCATGTTTAAAACTTTACTTCAGACGTGCATGTTTCAACCTTTACTTCAGGTGTGCATGTTTCAACCTTTACTTCAGGCGTGCATGTTTCCACCTTTACTTCAGACGTGCATTTTTCAAACTTTACTTCAGGCGTGCATGTTTCAACCTTTACTTCAGACGTGCATGTTTCAAACTTTACTTCAGGCGTGCATGTTTCAACCTTTACTTCAGGCGTGCATATTTAAACCTTTACTTCAGGCGTGCATGTTTCAAACTTAACTTCAGGCGTGCATGTTTCAAACTTTACTTCAGGCGTGCATGTTTAAAACTTTACTTCAAGCGTGCATATTTCAAACTTTACTTCAGGCGTGCATGTTTAAACCTTTACTTCAGGCGTGCATGTTTCAACCTTTACTTCAGGCGTGCATGTTTCAACCTTTACTTCAGGCGTGCATTTTTCAACCTTTACTTCAGGCGTGCATGTTTCAATCTTTACTTCAGGCGTGCATGTTTCAACCTTTACTTCAGGCGTGCATGTTTCAACCTTTACTTCAGACGTGCATGTTTCAACCTTTACTTCAGGCGTGCATGTTTCAGACTTTACTTCAGGCGTGCATGTTTCTACCTTTACTTCAGGCGTGCATGTTTCAACCTTTACTTCAGGCGTGCATGTTTCAACCTTTACTTCAGGCGTGCATGTTTCAAACTTTACTTCAGGCGTGCATGTTTCAAACTTTACTTCAGGCGTGCATGTTTCAACCTTTACTTCAGGCGTGCATGTTTCAACCTTTACTTCAGGCGTGCATGTTTCAACCTTTACTTCAGGCGTGCATGTTTCAACCTTTACTTCAGGCGTGCATGTTTCAACCTTTACTTCAGGCGTGCATGTTTCAACCTTTACTTCAGGCGTGCATGTTTCAACCTTTACTTCAGGCGTGCATGTTTCAACCTTTACTTCAGGCGTGCATGTTTCAACCTTTACTTCAGGCGTGCATGTTTCAACCTTTACTTCAGGCGTGCATGTTTCAACCTTTACTTCAGGCGTGCATGTTTCAACCTTTACTTCAGGCGTGCATGTTTCAACCTTTACTTCAGGCGTGCATGTTTCAACCTTTACTTCAGGCGTGCATGTTTCAACCTTTACTTCAGGCGTGCATGTTTCAACCTTTACTTCAGGCGTGCATGTTTCAACCTTTACTTCAGGCGTGCATGTTTCAACCTTTACTTCAGGCGTGCATGTTTCAACCTTTACTTCAGGCGTGCATGTTTCAACCTTTACTTCAGGCGTGCATGTTTCAACCTTTACTTCAGGCGTGCATGTTTCAACCTTTACTTCAGGCGTGCATGTTTCAACCTTTACTTCAGGCGTGCATGTTTCAACCTTTACTTCAGGCGTGCATGTTTCAACCTTTACTTCAGGCGTGCATGTTTCAACCTTTACTTCAGGCGTGCATGTTTCAACCTTTACTTCAGGCGTGCATGTTTCAACCTTTACTTCAGGCGTGCATGTTTCAACCTTTACTTCAGGCGTGCATGTTTCAACCTTTACTTCAGGCGTGCATGTTTCAACCTTTACTTCAGGCGTGCATGTTTCAACCTTTACTTCAGGCGTGCATGTTTCAACCTTTACTTCAGGCGTGCATGTTTCAACCTTTACTTCAGGCGTGCATGTTTCAACCTTTACTTCAGGCGTGCATGTTTCAACCTTTACTTCAGGCGTGCATGTTTCAACCTTTACTTCAGGCGTGCATGTTTCAACCTTTACTTCAGGCGTGCATGTTTCAACCTTTACTTCAGGCGTGCATGTTTCAACCTTTACTTCAGGCGTGCATGTTTCAACCTTTACTTCAGGCGTGCATGTTTCAACCTTTACTTCAGGCGTGCATGTTTCAACCTTTACTTCAGGCGTGCATGTTTCAACCTTTACTTCAGGCGTGCATGTTTCAACCTTTACTTCAGGCGTGCATGTTTCAACCTTTACTTCAGGCGTGCATGTTTCAACCTTTACTTCAGGCGTGCATGTTTCAACCTTTACTTCAGGCGTGCATGTTTCAACCTTTACTTCAGGCGTGCATGTTTCAACCTTTACTTCAGGCGTGCATGTTTCAACCTTTACTTCAGGCGTGCATGTTTCAACCTTTACTTCAGGCGTGCATGTTTCAACCTTTACTTCAGGCGTGCATGTTTCAACCTTTACTTCAGGCGTGCATGTTTCAACCTTTACTTCAGGCGTGCATGTTTCAACCTTTACTTCAGGCGTGCATGTTTCAACCTTTACTTCAGGCGTGCATGTTTCAACCTTTACTTCAGGCGTGCATGTTTCAACCTTTACTTCAGGCGTGCATGTTTCAACCTTTACTTCAGGCGTGCATGTTTCAACCTTTACTTCAGGCGTGCATGTTTCAACCTTTACTTCAGGCGTGCATGTTTCAACCTTTACTTCAGGCGTGCATGTTTCAACCTTTACTTCAGGCGTGCATGTTTCAAACTTTACTTCAGGCGTGCATGTTTCAACCTTTACTTCAGGCGTGCATATTTCAACCTTTACTTCAGGCGAGCATGTTTCAAACTTTACTTCAGACGTGCATGTTTCAACCTTTACTTCAGACGTGCATGTTTCAAACTTTACTTCAGGCGTGCATGTTTCAACCTTTACTTCAGGCGTGCATGTTTCAACCTTTACTTCAGACGTTCATGTTTCAACCTTTACTTCAGACGTGCATGTTTCAAACTTTACTTCAGGCGTGCATGTTTCAACCTTTACTTCAGGCGTGCATGTTTCAAACTTTACTTCAAGCGTGCATGTTTCAACCTTTACTTCAGGCGTGCATGTTTCAACCTTTACTTCAGGCGTGCATGTTTCTACCTTTACTTCAGGCGTGCATGTGTCAACCTTTACTTCAGGCGTGCATGTTTCAACCTTCACTTCAGGCGTGGATGTTTCAACCTTTACTTCAGACGTGCATGTTTCAACCTTTACTTCAGGCGTGCATGTTTCAACCTTTACTTTAGGCGTGCATGTTTCAACCTTTACTTCAGGCGTGCATTTTTCAACCTTTACTTCAGACTTGCATGTTTCAACCTTTACTTCAGGCGTGCATGTTTCAAACTTTACTTCAGGCGTGCATGTTTCAACCTTTACTTCAGACGTGCATGTTTCAACCTTTTCCTCAGGCGCTCATGTTTCATTCTTTACTTCAGGCGTGCATGTTTCAACCTTTACTTAAGGCGTGCATGTTTCAACCTTTACTTCAGACGTGCATGTTTCAAACTTTACTAGTCCGCACGTACAAAGTTGGAAATGAAGTCCGCACGTAGTTTCAACCTTTACTTCAGGCGTGCATGTTTCAACCTTTACTTCAGGCGTGCATGTTTCAAACTTTACTTCAGGCGTGCATGTTTCAACCTTTACTTCAGGCGTGCATGTTTCAACCTTTACTTCAGGCGTGCATGTTTCAAACTTTACTTCAGGCGTGCATGTTTCAACCTTTGCTTCAGGCGTGCATGTTTCAACCTTTACTTCAGGCGTGCATGTTTCAACCTTTACTTAAGGCGTGCATGTTTCAACCTTTACTTCAGACGTGCATGTTTCAAACTTTACTTCAGCCGTGCATGTTTCAACCTTTACTTCAGACGTGCATATTTCAAACTTTACTTCAGGCGTGCATGTTTCAAACTTTACTTCAGACGTGCATGTTTCAACCTTTACTTCAGGCGTGCATGTTTCAAACTTTACTTCAGGCGTGCATGTTTCAACCTTTACTTCAGGCGTGTATGTTTCAACCTTTACTTCAGACGTGCATGTTTCAACCTTTACTTCAGACGTGCAGGTTTCAAACTTTACTTCAGGCGTGCATGTTTCAACCTTTACTTCAGGCGTGCATGTTTCAAACTTTACTTAAGGCGTGCATGTTTCAACCTTTACTTCAGACGTGCATGTTTCAATCTTTACTTCAGACGTGCATGTTTCAAACTTTACTTCAGGCGTGCATGTTTCAACCTTTACTTCAGACGTGCATGTTTCAACCTTTACTTCAGACGTGCATGTTTCAACCTTTACTTCAGACGTGCATGTTTCAACCTTTACTTCAGACGTGCATGTTTCAAACTTTACTTCAGGCGTGCATGTTTCAACCTTTACTTCAGGCGTGCATGTTTCAAACTTTACTTCAGGCGTGCATGTTTCAAACTTTACTTCAGGCGTGCATGTTTCAAACTTTACTTCAGGCGTGCATGTTTCAAACTTTACTTCAGGCGTGCATGTTTCAAACTTTACTTCAGGCGTGCATGTTTCAAACTTTACTTCAGGCGTGCATGTTTCAAACTTTACTTCAGGCGTGCATGTTTCAAACTTTACTTCAGGCGTGCATGTTTCAAACTTTACTTCAGGCGTGCATGTTTCAAACTTTACTTCAGGCGTGCATGTTTCAAACTTTACTTCAGGCGTGCATGTTTCAAACTTTACTTCAGGCGTGCATGTTTCAAACTTTACTTCAGGCGTGCATGTTTCAAACTTTACTTCAGGCGTGCATGTTTCAAACTTTACTTCAGGCGTGCATGTTTCAAACTTTACTTCAGGCGTGCATGTTTCAAACTTTACTTCAGGCGTGCATGTTTCAAACTTTACTTCAGGCGTGCATGTTTCAAACTTTACTTCAGGCGTGCATGTTTCAAACTTTACTTCAGGCGTGCATGTTTCAAACTTTACTTCAGGCGTGCATGTTTCAAACTTTACTTCAGGCGTGCATGTTTCAAACTTTACTTCAGGCGTGCATGTTTCAAACTTTACTTCAGGCGTGCATGTTTCAAACTTTACTTCAGGCGTGCATGTTTCAAACTTTACTTCAGGCGTGCATGTTTCAAACTTTACTTCAGGCGTGCATGTTTCAAACTTTACTTCAGGCGTGCATGTTTCAAACTTTACTTCAGGCGTGCATGTTTCAAACTTTACTTCAGGCGTGCATGTTTCAAACTTTACTTCAGGCGTGCATGTTTCAAACTTTACTTCAGGCGTGCATGTTTCAAACTTTACTTCAGGCGTGCATGTTTCAAACTTTACTTCAGGCGTGCATGTTTCAAACTTTACTTCAGGCGTGCATGTTTCAAACTTTACTTCAGGCGTGCATGTTTCAAACTTTACTTCAGGCGTGCATGTTTCAAACTTTACTTCAGGCGTGCATGTTTCAAACTTTACTTCAGGCGTGCATGTTTCAAACTTTACTTCAGGCGTGCATGTTTCAAACTTTACTTCAGGCGTGCATGTTTCAAACTTTACTTCAGGCGTGCATGTTTCAAACTTTACTTCAGGCGTGCATGTTTCAAACTTTACTTCAGGCGTGCATGTTTCAAACTTTACTTCAGGCGTGCATGTTTCAAACTTTACTTCAGGCGTGCATGTTTCAAACTTTACTTCAGGCGTGCATGTTTCAAACTTTACTTCAGGCGTGCATGTTTCAAACTTTACTTCAGGCGTGCATGTTTCAAACTTTACTTCAGGCGTGCATGTTTCAAACTTTACTTCAGGCGTGCATGTTTCAAACTTTACTTCAGGCGTGCATGTTTCAAACTTTACTTCAGGCGTGCATGTTTCAAACTTTACTTCAGGCGTGCATGTTTCAAACTTTACTTCAGGCGTGCATGTTTCAAACTTTACTTCAGGCGTGCATGTTTCAAACTTTACTTCAGGCGTGCATGTTTCAAACTTTACTTCAGGCGTGCATGTTTCAAACTTTACTTCAGGCGTGCATGTTTCAAACTTTACTTCAGGCGTGCATGTTTCAAACTTTACTTCAGGCGTGCATGTTTCAAACTTTACTTCAGGCGTGCATGTTTCAAACTTTACTTCAGGCGTGCATGTTTCAAACTTTACTTCAGGCGTGCATGTTTCAAACTTTACTTCAGGCGTGCATGTTTCAAACTTTACTTCAGGCGTGCATGTTTCAAACTTTACTTCAGGCGTGCATGTTTCAAACTTTACTTCAGGCGTGCATGTTTCAAACTTTACTTCAGGCGTGCATGTTTCAAACTTTACTTCAGGCGTGCATGTTTCAAACTTTACTTCAGGCGTGCATGTTTCAAACTTTACTTCAGGCGTGCATGTTTCAAACTTTACTTCAGGCGTGCATGTTTCAACCTTTACTTCAGACGTGCATGTTTCAACCTTTACTTCAGGCGTGCATGTTTCAACCTTTACTTCAGACGTGCATGTTTCAAACTTTACTTCAGGCGTGCATGTTTCAACCTTTACTTCAGACGTGCATGTTTCAACCTTTACTTCAGACGTGCATGTTTCAACCTTTACTTCAGGCGTGCATGTTTCAACCTTTACTTCAGACGTGCATATTTCAACCTTTACTTCAGGCGTGCATATTTCAACCTTTACTTTAGGCGTGCATGTTTCATACACCGTAATATTACATCTTTAATAATTTAAACAATGTTGGATTTTTTTTCTTCAAATTCTCCTTTATTGTGACCTTTGAAATTTTAATAAAATCTTCAAATAATTACATCTCACCATCAAAGCCATTAGCAACATGGTGCTTTAACTGTTCTGTTATGTGCTAAAATAAATGATCTTACAGGAACTCAATCAAAAGATGTTCTAATATAAGGATTTGATGAACCGACCGAATATGTGACAATCAATTTCAAAATATTTTAATTAGATGGTGTTGTTTTATTCTGTTTCACATATATAAGGATACCAAAAAGACCTCAATGCACATGGTGCTTCGTGCATGCATACTTGTTCATCCACATAGAGCATGCATTGTTCACGTCGATCTACAAAACTATTGGGTTGTCCTGGGCACCAGTTGATGTACTTCAGCTTTTTACCACTCCTTTCAAACTCCCAGACCCTGTGTGTGAACGTGTATGTCCCGCCAACTAGTGCGCCGTCGACTTGATTATCACGTATAATTTTGTTAATTATTTCTTCTTCCGACTTATCCTCCACCTCAGCGATATATCCACACAATGACTCAGACACAGCGGCAGATGTTTTACCCCAAGTGTACATTTCTTCTTTCCTAACTATTCATACGCTTTTAACAATGTCAGACTGTACTGTTTGGGAGTCAAAGGCCTTATTCAAGTCGATAAATGTAGTATATAGGTCTGTATTTTGTTCCTGGCATTTCTCTTGAAGCTGTCTAGCAGCAAACACCATATCGATGGTTCCGCGTTTTTTTCCGGAAACCGCATTGACTTTCGGGTAGGAGACCTAGCTCCAGATGTGCATTCAGGCGGTTCAGAAGGGCTCGGGCCAAGATCTTGCCTGCAATGGACAGTAGTGAAATTCCGCGGTGATTGTCGCATGTCTGGTGGTTACCTTTGTGTTTGTACAGGGTCAATAGAGCTGGCTTGTGGAAAATCATGAAGAAATATGGATTCCCAGACAAGTACACAAACATCATCCGTCAGCTGCATGATGGTATGATGGCCCGAGTACAGGACAACGGTCAATCATCTCCAGCATTCCCCGTCACAAACGGTGTAAAACAGGGTTGTGTTCTTGCTCCCACACTCTTCAGTATTATGTATTCCGCAATGCTCATATCTTATATATATAAGATAATGTGAGGGAGTTGAGTCTGAAAGAGAATTTTCACAATGTCACCATTACAGAAATAATCGCTAATATTTGCTCTGTTCAATGATGCATTTTCTTCTTACAGGCTCGGTTTTTTTATCGATGTATGAGACTCAATGTCTTAGTGTCATATATCAGTGTAATTGTACTGGTTTCATTGTGCTGGTGCAAGTGTATGGATGTACATTTATAAGTATAATTATGTAGGTTAATAATGAATGAGTGTAATCGTAAGGGTTTAAAGAAGTGAGAAACACATCATGTTGGTGGAACCTGTGAAATGCAAATTAGACAAATACATTGTGTTCATAGATTGGTCATATGTCGGTCTCATAAGTTGTATTACATTTTGGCTAAATACAGAACTAGTTAGATAAATTCTGTGACATTATGAACAACTGGCGATTCTTCTTGTATGTATTAATCGAACTTCGTGACCTGCATGACCTGCGTTGTTGTCATGTTGTATGACTGCACCTGGTGAGTTTTTTTATGGTCAATCTTAATGTGTAAATATTTGTTGGAGAAATTGCATGAGTAAACAGGAGATGTGATGTATAAAAATTAAATGTAAGATGGTGAATAAAGTTTAGTTGTTACACAGAATTGATTTCATATCTTGTCATTTCATTACAGAGTTGTTATACAGACCACATATTAAAGTTGGTATCTGTAACACACATGCTCTGACATCATTATCACTGTAACTTATTTCTTAGGCTGTGGGTTATGTCAGTAGCACGGTTACTTGTTTTAAGTTAGTAATTCAGAATGCCGGCTAAGACTTCATCGTTCTTCCTCGTATTATCCAGGCACGCACATAAGAATACTGAATCCTGGTTAAACTGACAGTACTTTATTAAATCACAGTTTACACAGATAATATTAATAATAATCCTTGCATGAATGTAATCATTTCACATATATATATATATAATATTCCATCACTCAGAAAGACACGTCCTCACACTGCTATAACTCAGCTCAACTGTACTACATCTCAACTATAACTCAACTCCGACTAACTCTGACTCTCCTTGCGCTCAGCTCTCCTTATCTCAGTCAACTCATACTTCATTACCAGCAAAGCGTGGAAAACAACCGCTCTGACAAAAACATAATTTTACTCTCCAAAAACGTGGAGTTCACATTTGCATCTCAAAATACAATCCATTGATTGTCTCTCCCCGTGGAAAAAAACATGGTCAACACAATTCACTGTTCACTCATGCTACCTCTCTGTTTTCATGTGAAAACATAGTCCGTTACATGCCCCACCCATCTGAAAAAATTTTGTTCAACAAAATTTTTGGCAAAAAATTATATGCTGAGATAATGATAATGTCTCTTAGAAATTTTCAATCCCACATCTAACGATCAAATCAGTGTAACGACATTAACAATTCATCAATATGAAATACAGAGCCTTTTACTGTTAATATCACACATAATAGTGAATAATTTACCCTGGCAAAAAATTACAAAATCACCAATGACAACCTCTTAAAATCCTTATGTATGATAATGTGAAGTGACATTGACATCTTAATGAATAATAAACACTGCAAAATGAATGTAACAACCTTAAATTTTGCATTAGAAAATTTACAATTGGTTAAAATCTGATATTCATTTACAAAATTGATATGTACAAGTGTCTTATCAAAAAAATTTGTTGAATGTGTATTTTAATGCTCTTCATGCTCAATTTAACCTTAATGTTATTGTCTTGTACAATCTTAAGAAAAAGTTGATGACCAAGAATGTAAACAATTTATAAATTAGTTCTGTGTAGATAATTACCATATTTGACAAAATTTTGCTCTTAACAGCTAATAATTGATTTAGCAGAAAGTGTTATGCTAGGTTAACTAAAATGGAATGTTAAGTATTTCTCCCCAATGAAGAAAATGATAATTGTGATCTGTTATAATCTCTTTGTCTATCTCTTCCCATAAAATTGTTATTTGCAGTTGTGTAATGTTCTTCTTTAAACTTGTTTTCTCTGTATTTTATTTCATTTTTGAATTTTTCAGCCTGTCTATACTGTTGATGAAAATTTCTTGAATTTAGTCTAAAAATGTGTTTTGCCCTGTCTGATTTTTGTTCTGTATATGTTTTATTAAGAATTCCTTTATTATGTTGTCTATGTATTGGATTCATGTTAAAATGTCTTCCTCTGATCCCTTCTGTTATTAGATCCTTATTGTTATTGCCTAGTTCTTTGATATTGCCAATAATTAATGGACAAACCGGATTATCCATTACAACAGCTGTTACAGATCCTGTGATCCATGGACAATGAACTTTGATTCTAGCTTTCTGACATACTATTCTATTATTGTTGGTTAGGATAACTATGGCTTTTTCATTTGTGTAGTAGTTGTCATTTACTAATTTTCTGTCTACCACTATCGTTGTACAACCAGTGTCTCTGAGACATTTAACTACTTTATTGTTAACAATTGCAGGTGAAAATTTGAGTGTTCCATCAGTGTGATAAATACTAGCTGATGTTTCATGCGGTGTATTCTGATTGTGTGTACTATTTGTTTGATTAGTGTTGTGTCTCTGGTGATCACTTGGTTGATTTCTATATTGTTGTCTACTCCTATTTGTACAGTTGTATCTAATTGGACTACTGTTGGGTGATGTTCTCTGATAGTATTGTTGTGAATGTCCTAAATCTCTATGTAATTTTCTACACTCATATTTTTTGTGACCTGGAATGCCACAGTAGAAACATTTGTTGTTGTTTGAGTAATTAGTATATGGTGTCTGGTAATTGTTTGATAACTTTCTGAAATTTATTGTTTTGCCATCTGGCAGGTAGGCTGTGGTATCTTCTGTTTTGATATGTGTTTTGTTTTTGACTGTCCCTATCACTGGGTGTGTTTCTAATAGAAGCTAGTGTGCTATTTCTATTATCTAGCTCTTCATTGGGGTGAGCATCTTTAAATGTTGTGATTGAGTCAACTAACTCACGCTCATTTTTAATCTTTCTCTCTTTAAGGAATGAAAATAAAGAGACTGATGCATTTCTTATTTGTGGTCACATGTCGTGCGTTCAGTTGTCTATGGGTTCAGTTGTCAGTGTGGTCACTTGTCTGTGGGTTCACTTGTCCGTGGGTTCACTTGTCCGTGGGTTCACTTGTCATGGGTTCAGTTGTCTTAGGTTCAGTTGTCGTAGGTTCACCTGTCGTGCGTTTAGTTGTCTGGGAACCATAATAAACATATCTAGTAATGCCTTTGGATCATTTATGTCAATTTCAGTTAATTCAAGCCATTTGACAAGATTGTCTCTAATATTGAATATGGTGGTGTTAGGGTCTACTTCTCTCTCTAGTCTTATGTTGTGAAAATTTTTTCTATAAATGTCTTCTGTGTTTCCATAGAACTTTAACAAAACTTTCTTTATATAGGTATAATTATTCTTTTGTTCTTCACTAAGTGAATTGATAATGCTTAGGCTTTTCCCTGATAATCTGCTCAATAAAATATTAGCCCAAGTCTCTTCTCTATAATTGTAAGACTGACATATGCCTTCAAATTGTGACAGATAACTAATAATTTCCTCTTTATGTTCATTAAATTCTCTAAATTTAGGTTTGTATGTACTATTGGTTTCTCTATTGCTTGTTGATGTAGTATGCTGTCCTGATTCTATTCTAGCTCTTTCTAGTTTTATTTCTTCCTCTCTTAATTTCATATCCTGTTCTCTTAATTTAAGTTCTTCTATTTCCTTTTGTCCTTTTAATTTTAGTTCTTCTATTTGTTTAAGTTCGCTTCTCTCTAACAGTCTAGCTTCTCGGTCTTTGTCTTGTCTGTCTTTGTCTTCTTTCTGTTTGTCCCTAATTTTGTCCATCTCCCGAGTTACGAAGTCAGCTAATTTCTCCTGCTTTAAGCCAAGCTTTTCAGCTACTTCTAATAATTCTAAGTACTCTGCCATTTTTTAGTTATAATGTGAGTAACTAAAATTATATTGGTATGTATAAGTATATCAGTTATCTCCTTATTCTTTAGTTATCAATTAAAATAGTTTACAATATTACATATATTTACATGTTCATGAATGAATACAAAATGCAAGTTAATACAAATATAATATATAAGTCAGTGTAAGAAAATTTAACAAAATAATTAAATTGTCTACTTCACAACATAAATACAGATATGTAGACGTTTACATGTATACAAATGAGACAACAAATACAAAAGTACTGTGTAGTTTATGGACAACAAGATAGTAGAAAATATGACAGTAGGTTGACAATATGTATAACAATGACAAGACAAATAGAACAAATCTGACAAGAAATACTAAAACACAACAGTTATGACAATGTACAAACTAGACTTCACAGCTAACCTAAAATTATCCTACAGTATTATAAATAGGGCCAGAAGAAACCTTTACCGTTTTAATAAAAAAACTTCCCTAGGAAAGATAACACCGTGGATATTCCTAAAGTAGTATACTCTAAAATTAAACTTATAATATACAGAAAAAGTAAAAAATTTACTTAATCTAATTAAGTATTCTATAAGTAGATTTTTAAAGTCTTAAATTATATATAATACATAACACATAATATACATAAATACCAAGTGTCCAAAAGAAATCTGTAGTTGGTCACCTCTGCTCCTCTGTGACGCTATGATCTCTGTGTAGTCGATAATCCTTCTATGTAGAAAGTGTACTTGGGTAAATACTCCAATGCAAAAGTTATATAATCCAATGAAAAAGTTACAACACAAACTGCTTCAATAATCCAATGCAAGTACCTTGCGAAATAGAAGTAATAGTGTAATAATCCAATTGAAAATGGTGTACTTTCTCTCCGATTCAGTTGAACTTGTGAGTAATTAAAGAATTACTTGACTTGAATTGCGCACTAGGCTATGTGCGGCTTATATAAAGTAAAGATTCTGCTGGGGAAATCTTACTTTCGATGTCTTGATACACACATCTCATCTGTAATAACGTCGGACTTCTGTTGGTCTTGTGTAGTGGATCATCTCTTTCTTGCGTTGACTAATAATTGTCAATTGGTATCTACTTGATGTTATTTCACCATTTGAATATGTAGGCTTACAGTAAATCTTTGCTACAGTTGTAGACTTGTAGATAACTTGAAAATTTTCCTTTATGCTGATTGTTCAGTCTATTTGACATCAACTGTATTATTTACTTCTTTAATGTTATTCCCTTCGAAATTAGTACTAAAATAGATTTCTTGCTGCTGTGTTTCTCCAACGGGTTATGTTTACTCTTCTAAGTAGGTTAAATATTGCATGCAGTGTTCCATTTGTTTGAACTCTTGACTCCCGTGACTGACCTAAATTGGTTGTCGTCGGCTAGCTCTGTTACTTGTAGTAGTTATTTCAATTGTTATTTTTGTACACACTTTGATATGTTACATAGTTCGATTTGTAACACATTAAAATAATTGTTATAAGTTTACTTGTAGGCTTATGAGAAAAATTTTCGGCTACAGTTGTAATTGATGAACGTCCTCCTTTGCCATGCTTTCTGTGTGTAGTAAACTCGTCTCAGACTTGATTGATACACGGTCGTAATGGCGTTCGCTGTATTCTTCTGCTCGAATTTTAAAATATATCGTTGTTACTCAATGTTCTGTAACACATTTCTGACACTTCTTTACAATATTTGTAACGCATCGTCGTTACACCACTTCTGACACCATTTGTAACACCCACATGTCCTGACATCATTATCACTGTAACTTATTTCTTAGGCTGTTGGTTATGTCAGTAGCACGGTTACTTGTTTTAAGTTAGTAATTCAGAATGCCGGCTAAGACTTCATCGTTCTTCCTCGTATTATCCAGGCACGCACATAAGAATACTGAATCCTGGTTAAACTGACAGTACTTTATTAAATCACAGTTTACACAGATAATATTAATAATAATCCTTGCATGAATGTAATCATTTCACATATATATATATATAATATTCCATCACTCAGAAAGACACGTCCTCACACTGCTATAACTCAGCTCAACTGTACTACATCTCAACTATAACTCAACTCCGACAAACTCTGACTGTCCTTGCGCTCAGCTCTCACTATCTCAGTCAACTCATACTTCATTACCAGCAAAGCGTGGAAAACAACCGCTCTGACAAAAACATAATTTTACTCTCCAAAAACGTGGAGTTCACATTTGCATCTCAAAATACAATCCATTGATTGTCTCTCCCCGTGGAAAAAACATGGTCAACACAATTCACTGTTCACTCATGCTACCTCTCTGTTTTCATGTGAAAACATAGTCCGTTACAGTATCTTATTATACTATACAAACTTATTTGCACCAAATTGGACATGCACCTTGGCAGAGAGAGTTATATTAATGATATTGCACAATGGTCTAACTTTGACTACAATGATCTGTTCGTTCTGTAAAATTAAATTAATAATACATGATTCTGTGTTGATGCTGCAGTCCCACAGGGCCCCGAGAGCTCTTCTGTTGGTGGTCCTCCCACTGGATACAGTATGAGCGCACCGTACCCAGCAGTTATTTCTCTCAAGTTGGCAGATCCGTCCGTGAACACTTTCACTGGTATGTGTGCGAACACATCCATGGTCTTAAGAGCAGCCGCTTTCTGAACATGTTCAGGGCTACGTTTCGTCACTGCTGCATCGGTCAAGGCCAGATGTATAGAGGGACGTGAGGGCTGCGCATATTGCGGATTAACTGGTATTAGCGTCAGACTTTCTCTATTTTGGGGCAGGGGGACTGTCCTTTTCAGCTCCACGACCTGGTGCATAAAAGAGGACCTCTTTAGTCGCCTGCCGCCAACCCAGTTATTCTGCATTTGGAAGCCTGGTTCGTTTTTGTCCAGCCACCGGTACCTCTCTACTGTACTTAATATTGAATTTTCCCTTCTGATTTGTAGCGGTTCTACATTGTCCAAGACCTCCACAGCAGCTGTGTGTGTGGTCCTGAAAGCGCCACAGATGAATCTCAGAGCCTGATTCTGGATTCGGCTCAACTTTTCCAATGCGGTCTTGCTTGCAAAGGATTGGACCGGCATGCTATAGTCCATCACCGACCTTACACTGCTCTAAGCGTACTTGCGCCCGCGCCCCAACTTGTGCAAACCATTTTTTTTAACCAGATTGAGCTTGGCGGTTGCCTGGGAGCAGAGGTCCTGTACAAAATTATTCATTAGCACCTTTTGATCAAATTTGACTCCCAGGTAAACAGGTTGCTTGTCCCGTTTGAGAGCTACATCGCCCACCTTGAGCTCGATCTCCTGTTTGAGAATAGTCCGCCCGTTGGTAAAGAGTGAATAGACCGTCTTCTCGGTGTTGATTTCCTGGTGCCACCGCCGCATGTACCTGTTGATAGCAGAAAGGTCCTGCTCTAATAGCGTTTGCAGGCGGTGGACATCCTTACCAGTACTCCAGATAACCAAATTGTCGACATACATAGCAGCACTGGTTGCTAAAATTTGTGGCAGGTCATTGATGTATGCAAGGAAAAGAGTGCAACTGAGAGCTGGCCCTTGCGGGAGCCCTTCCTCAAGGGTTATTTTCCTGGAGGTTTCACTGCCAAATTTTCTGTTTATTGTCCGGTTTGTGAGAAAACCGGAGATCCACCTATATATATTTGCAGTTATTCCTAACTTTTGCAATTTCAACAATAGACCGGACCTCCAAACTCGGTCATGGCTTGTCGGAGGTAAAAAAATACAGCCACCGTATGCAACTTTTTCTGGAGCCCATCTGTTATGGACTGGAGAAGACGGAGCACCTGGTCTACAGGCTGCATTCCCTTGCGAAAGCCCGCCTGTATTGTGCTGAGGCTCACGGTACTCTCCAGGTACCAGTAGAGCCTCTGGTTAACCATTCTCTTTACTACCTTCCCTAACATCGATTTTAGAGAGATTGGTCGATAGCCGGTCTGTTGATCAAGTTTCTTCCCTTCTTTGGAAATTTGACGATGGTAGCGCTAAGCCAAGCTCTGGGTAGGATTCTTTATCTTTCCAACTTTGGTCCGGGCACTCTTACGTTCACGGACCATCTTAGCCAACCTCTTATTCCAAAGGGGCGAAACTTGCGGTTCCCGTTAGTTCTTGGAATTTTTTTCTTTGCCATTGAGGATACCACTCACAAAGTCATCGTATGCAGCATCAGTGCTTTTGGAGGTATTGGGAATCCCTGTTGATTCCTTAATTATACTCTCTGTTCTCTCCCGGAACAGAGTCCACTTGGCTTTGCCGAACAGCCTGTTTCTCCTAACAAACATTGGTTTCGTAAGCGCAGAGGGTAGGTTTGTGGTCACTGCCAACCTCATCTAGGACTTCGCACTTGGTCTTTGCCTCGAGCTTGGCTGAGACCAGTGTTACATCGGAGCGTGACATGGCACTGTTGCCCGTGTGAAGCAGTGTTTGTTTACTGTTACCGTTTTGCAGTCTGATGAGATTGGTCGTGAGCTCAACCTACTCTAGGTAGCGCCCAGAGGCGTTTGTATCAGGATAGCCCATATCCCCTTTTGGGCTGTAATCCTATCACTATAAAGGGTTCTTCCCTGCAAAGGCAGGCACAATGTGTTTCTAGGGGTGTAGTAAATATTACAAATGGTAAAGAACGTACCTCCTATGGCAACTTTCAGGTTCAGAGTATCCGCCCCATCAATGTTCCTGCTCTCTACCAGTTCCGCTGTGAGTTGGGTTTTTTCACGAGGGATACCAAACCTCGGCATCTTACGCAGGTGCAGCTGTAAACTGAAAAGCCCGAGATGTGCAATGGGTGCTATTTCAGTAGGGTTTCCTGAAGTAGAGCTACGTCCACTTCCCGGCTGTGGCGTAGTTTGGTGAGCTCGGTGATTTTCCCTCTGATCCCGTTGCAGTTGAGCTGCATAACTACTAAAGTTTTGGGGAGATGACCAGCAGCACCTTGCCTAGTGCTCCCAGTAGCACCAGAGCCTGCAGTTTACCTGAGCTACGTCACCGATCTACAGGGAATGAGTTGATTTGAGTTCCCCTCGCTTGGAGTCATGTGTATTTTACAAGCCATGTAAAAAGAATATTGTTTAGGCTTTATTTTCTTACCTTCTCTCGGGTGAAGGTTACAAGTAACCTCCCTCCCTCACCTTGGGAGACAGACGTAGAGACATGAGATTTTTAGCTTCGGGTTAGTCAAGTCTACCCTTCAAGTTGGTCGCACCACGTACATGCAAAACTCTTGCGAGGACCGTTCTACCGTTGAAATACTTGACAAATATTTCAATGACTTTCTGAATAAATTGTTCCTTATTTCTATTCTCAGTTAAACGTTGTGCATTAAGCTATCACGCCACTGAAAGACGATCGCCAGATTTTGAAGAACGTAGCCAAGTTTTGACTCGTCTTAGGGTAGTAAACGAACTCTCCTTGTTGCATGGTGTTGTTGGTAAAGTAATTACAATAAGAATAGCTTGGCGAATAATTGGGGAAAAGTCTGTAATGGGGCAATAAGTTATTTTTAAAATCTTGTATTTGTTGCTGCATGCTCTAAAAATAAAACCAGTTCATTGCTTCATGCTCATATTTTGTCATTTGAATTTAAAATAATAATGACATCAACACTCTCCTTAAACTCGACAGGATTAAGACGTGCCGTGATAGCAGGGCTTAAGTCTAAATAGCTGGAATTGGGAACTGTCTTCTCCAGGGAAACGGTTGTTCAAAGATGATATTAAAGAATTCAAGTACCGATCAAACTTTTTTTAAATTAATTAGTCCTCATCTGAGTAGGGATCTTGTCATTTGATTTGCTACGATTGCTGAAATATATTGTGCACTAACAGATATACTCACTTTTCATCTCAATGTTAACTAACGATGCGAGAGCCAAGTTTACAGATTGGGGGGGGGGGGTCATCTCAATGTTGACTGAAACTGAAGGAGCCAAGGGTACAGATAAAGGGACTTTCCTAATATATTTTGCACTAACAGGAATAACCACTTTTCATTTAAATGTTAACTAACGATGCGAGAGCCAAGTTTACAGATTGGGGGGGGGGGGTCATCTCAATGTTGACTGAAACTGAAGGAGCCAAGGGTACAGATAAAGGGACTTTCCATCTCAATGTTGACTAAAGCTGTTATATTTTTCTTTGAACAGTTCAAGCTCAAGGAAAATATTTTAGAAATAGCTTTATGTGCATTTATCAAATCCAGATTTATGGCTTGTATTGATTAAGTTACTTGTTCCAAGATCTCTGAGTATGAAGAGATAATAAGAAGACAAAAGAGAAATGTAGGTGAAGAACACGAACACAATAGCTTGTGAACAGTTTGTCAAATGTTTCATCGGCTGATATTGATAATCTCATAGAAGTGTTTACTGAGAAAATATTTTTTTTAAAATCACTTTATCACATGTTTTATTCAATTGATCGTAGATATGTAAGAGGAACGTCTGCAATTCTATCTCCAGGTTTTTGTCACAGCCTCTAAACTGAAACAGATAGTGGATATTTCCTCTATCACTATTTTTGCTACATACAATGATAGTTGATAATATTGGCAATAGCTAATTTCGATTTTCTAAAATATTAGTAGGACTACGCTTGTCCATCTGACTTAGGATATTTCTGTCTGGATTCCTTACGATACTCATGAATGCTAATGCGTCCTGCTGAGCATCTTGGCGACACGCACTTTCCACATGATCAAGAACACCTTGAGAAAAGTGCTAACACTTAGAAAAAATTGTTGCTATAATTGCCACAAATTACACGTAAAGAAAAAGTTGCGGCAATTGATAGAAAATATACACGCTGCAACTTTAAGATAAATTTAGTCAAGCCACGGAGAAAACGCATATTCAAATATATAAGAAGGTCCATGTCTTTCCTCACTTAAAATGTAACAAGGGGGTGTGGCTTTATCAGTACAGATATGCCCTTAGGGGGTGTGGCTTTATCAGTACATATATGCCCTTAGGGGGTGTGGCTTTATCAGTTCAGATATTTAAACATCTGATCATTGAGGAGATGTTGAATAACTACATGGACCTAAAAAACAACATTTTTGTCATATCGCAGCCAAAATTTTATGTATTGATATTTCAGGGTCTGATTTGGGTGTTGGCCAAGTGGTCTAAACTGAGCAAATCTCAAGTTGGTGGTCGGGAGTTCAATTCCAGCCTGAGCCAGAATTTCCGGTTCACAAGCGCCTTACAGCCAGCGGTGCGCTGAGTGGTCGAGTGGTCTAAACTGAGCAAATCTCAAGTTGGTTGTCGGGAGTTCAATTCCAGCCAAAGCCCTTCCAAGCAAAAAAACCTCCCCAGCATCCCTGGTAGAAGGGACTCGTTAACCTTGGCGTTAACCTTGGCGTTAACCTTGGCGTTAACCTTGGCGTTAACCTTGGCGTTAACCTTGGCGTTAACCTTGGCGTTAACCTTGGCGTTAACCTTGGCGTTAACCTTGGCGTTAACCTTGGTCGGCAACTCATCCAAAAGAAGGAAAATCTCAATTCAAACCTGGAGATGGCGTCCCCTACAGGCGGAAAAACATCGGAACAATGACTCATTCCGACAATCCCGGATGCCATCACTGAGAGCGCAGTGAGAATGCTAAAATAGCATGCATCCTTAGCGCTATAGAAGTATTCAATCAATCAATCAAAAGTCCAGGCACGAGTTTCAATGTAATCGTCTAGGCACAATGTTCAAATATATTTGTCAAGGCAACAGTTGCAATTGTTAGCATCTAGCACAAGATTCAAATGAACGTGTGTAGCCACATTGTTCAAATGTCTTGTCAAAGCAAAAAGTTAAAATGTATTTGTCTTAGCATAAAAATTAAATGCACGTTTCTAAGCACACGGTTGAAATGTACTTGTCTAGATCCATTGTTCAAATTATCTTATCTAGATATATTGTTCAAATATACTTGTCTAGGTCCATTGTGTTAATGTACTTGTCTAGATCCATTGTTCAAATTATCTTATCTAGATATATTGTTCAAATATACTTGTCTAGGTCCATTGTGCAAATGTACTTGTCTAGGTCCATTGTGCAAATGTACTTGTCTAGATCCATTGTTCAAATTATCTAGATATATTGTTCAAATATACTTGTCTAGATCCATTGTTCAAATTATCTAGATATATTGTTCAAATGTACTTGTCTAGGTCCATTGTGGAAATGTACTTGTCTAGATCCATTGTTCAAATTATTTAGATATATTGTTCAAATATACTTGTCTAGGTCCATTGTGCAAATATACTTGTCTAGATCCAGTGTTCAAATTATCTTATCTAGATATATTGTTCAAATATACTTGTCTAGGTCCATTGTGCAAATGTACTTGTCTAGATCCAGTGTTCAAATTATCTTATCTAGATATATTGTTCAAATATACTTGTCTAAGTCCATTGTGCAAATGTACTTGTCTAGACACATTGTTCAAATTATCTAGATATATTATTCAAATATACTTGTCTAGGTCCATTGTGCAAATGTACTTGTCCTAATCTATTGTTCAAATGTGCGTGTCAACTATATTTTTTGTGTGCTTACATCACTTAATATTTATCGTGCGCTTACTTAATGATGATTGTTTGTTAAATCATTTAATTTTTTCAGATGGGAAAATAACTTTTTTATGGATTGTGTGCTTACATCATTTTATATTGACTGTTTACTTACATCACTTAATAATGATTGTGTGCTTACATCAATTAATATTTATTGTCTGCGTTCATCATTTCACAGTGATTGTGTGCTATATCACTATAAATTGATTATGTGCTCACATCATTTCATATAGATAGTGTACTCAAATAATTTCATATTGATTGTGTGCTTACATCATTTTATAACTATTTGTGCTTATATAATTTCATATCGATTGTATTTTCAAATCATTTCATATTTATTATGTGCTTACATTTCTATACATTGATTATGTGCTCAATTTTATATATATAGAGTACTCAAATAATTTAATATGTATTGTGTGCTTACATCATTTTATATTAATTTTTGCTTACATCATTCCATATTGATTTTGTTTTCACATCGTTTCTATTTGGGCAGTGCGCTTACATTATTTTATATTGATTGTGTGCTTTCATAATATCATATTGATTGTGTGCTTTCATAATATCATATTGATTGTGTGCTTTCATAATATCATATTGATTGTGTGCTTTCATAATATCATATTGATTGTGTGCTTTCATAATATCATATTGATTGTGTGCTTTCATAATATCATATTGATTGTGTGCTTTCATAATATCATATTGATTGTGTGCTTTCATAATATCATATTGATTGTGTGCTTTCATAATATCATATTGATTGTGTTTTCACATCATTTCATATCAACTGTATGCTTACCTTATTTTATTTTGATTATGTGCTTACACCACTTAATATTGATTATGTGCTTAGATCATTTCACATTGTTTGTGTGCGCAAATCACTATATATAGAATGTGCTTACATTACTGTATATTAATTGTGTGCTCAAATCACTTAATATTGATTGTGTGCTCACATCCCATAATATTGATTGTGTGCGTACATCATTTAATAGTGATTGTGTGCTTAAATCACTTAAAATAGATTTTATGCCCATATTAATTGATATTGTTCGAGTGCTTCATTACTATTTTTGATTGTGTGCGTACATTCATTAATATTTTTAGTGAGATTAAAATTATTCATATTGATTGTGTGCTTACATTACTTAATAATTATTGTGTGCTTCAATCCCTTATATTAATTGTGTGCGTAAATCACATAATATTGATTATGTGCTTACATCACTATATAAAGATTGTGTGATTACATCACTATATAAAGATTGTGTGATTACATCACTATTATTTATGTTGTGCTTACAGTCCTTAATATTTTTGTGAGATTAATTTTTTTTAATGATTACATCACTTAATGAGTGTGTGCTTACATCACATAATATTGACTGTTTGCTTAAATCACTTTGTCTTATTGTATGCTTGCATCACTATATATTGATTGTATGCTTGCATCACTATATATTGATTGTATGCTTTCATCACTATATATTGATTGTATGCTTGCATCACTATATATTGATTGTATGCTTGCATCACTATATATTGATTGTATGCTTGCATTACTATACATTGTTTGTGTGCTAATATCATTTCATATTGATTTTGTGCGTACTCAACTTTATAGGGATTATGTGCTTAAATAATTTAATATTGATTGTGTGCTTTTTTTAATTACTATTGATTGCGTGCTTAAATTACCTTATATTTATTTTGCGTTTACATTATATATATATAGTTATTGTGTGCTTACATCACTTAATATTAATTGTGGGCTCATATTAATTCTTATTGACTGTGTGCATTCATCACATAATATTAACTCTGTGCCTACATCCCATACTATTGATTGTGCGCTTCGATTTCTTTACATTGATTGTTTGCTTACATAACTATATTGATTATGTGTCCACATTACTGAAAATTGATTGTGTGCTTACATTGCTTAATATGTATTGTGTGCTTACATCACTATATACTGATTGTGTGCTTAAATCATTTAATATTGATTGTGTGCTACATCACATATTATTGATTGGTGCTTACATCACTTAATATTTATTTTGTTCTTATATTCCTTAATATTGATCGTGTGCTTACATCACTATGTATTGATTGTATGATTGCTTGATTATATAGTGAGTGTGTGCTTACATTTACATCATTTAATATTGATTGTGTGCTAACATCACTTATTAGTCATTGGGTGCTTACATCACTTTGTTTTGATAGTGTGCTTACATCTCTCGGTATTAATTGAGTGATTGCATAACTTAATATATTGTATGCTTACAGCAGTCACTTGTGAATAGTTGTTTACATCACTCAGTTGTGATTGTGAGCTTAAACCCTCAGTATTGATTGTGTGCTCACATCACTTAATATTTATGGTTTTATTACATCACTTAGTAATGATTGTGTGCTTACATCACTCAGTAGTTATTGGGTGCTTACATACCTTAGTAATTATTGGGTTCTTACATTATTCAATAATGATATTGTGCTTACATCACTCAGTAAGGATTGTTTGCTTACATCAAGCAGTACTTATTTGGTGCTTGTATCACCTTGTAGTGATTAGGTGCTTACATCACTCAGTTGTAATAGTATGCTTACATAGCTTAGTAGTGTTTGAGTGCGTACATCACCTAGTTGTGATAGTTTGTTTACATCACAAAATAGTGATTGTGTGTTTTTATCAATCATTAATGATTGTGTACTTACATTACTCAATAGTATTTGATTGATTACATGATTTTTTTCTTAATCGAATTATCACATTGTTTAGTGTTTGTCTTATCTGAAGCATCTTACAAATTAAGATGTTTTACGGTTTCGGGTTCAATGTGATCCACAAGAAGGCGACACGTTTTCTGGAAATCTTAAATCAGAACAGAGATAAAGCAATAAATGTAGTGCAGTCATTTATTTGTATTTCCTTCGATTACATTGAATACATTCTTCATTTGCAAAGCTTTTTTTCGATTTAGTAATCAAAAACAAAATGTTCAGGCTCAAATATCGGATTTTGTAAAAATCATTATTTTAAAAGGCACATGTCAATGGTGAATTGACGTGTTAGAAAATTACGATAGTAGTACTCTCTTACGTAGAATCTCGAAGTGAAACCACTGATCGCTGGATATGGGAAAAAACTTCTATAGCCCGCTGACGCGGCACGCATGTACTGTGCCATATAAGTTCTCTCTCCCCACCGCTCACAGTTGGCCACCTTCCTGCTTCTAAACTTACAGCACTTGGCATGGAATATGCCGTCTTCTGCTTTAGGGTCGTAGTCGTATGTTATACCGGTCCAGGCTGCGCCTGCATGACACTTAAAGTCGAAGGACTGGTTAAAAGTGTTCAAGGGACCTGTGAAAAAAGCAGGGCTGTTAACAATGCTTGGAAACAAAATTCTATTTCTCATATCTTAATAGTTTTACTGTAATCGTGGTAACTGGGTGCTGGGTGACCGAGTGGTCTAAACTGGGCAAATCTCAAGTTGGTGGTCCAGCCAGATATGGACTCGTTAACCTTGGATGGCAACTCGTCTAAGAGAAGGAAACTCTGAAATCAAACCCGGAGATGGAATCTCGAAAGGCGGATAACTTTGATGCAATGAAACATTCCGATAACTCCTGCGACGTCACTGATGATGCTCCCTTGGGTTATCCAGCGGCGTGGGGAGAGGCGATTTGCTGTTGGGAACCAGCTTATAATCCTTGAAGAATAATCCCAGGCCATGAGGACTTCGTCCTCCGAAGCCCACCCCATTGTCACATTGTGACAGACGGATGCCAGCAAAAAAAAAAAAAATCGTAGTTATTAGTACACATGCTTTGAAGTCGGAGCTCTGCATTCATGTGTTAGATGTGGTGGTTATATACTCATGTCTTTCTAGTGGTGGTTATATACTCTAGTGGTGGTTATATACTCATGTCTTACTAGTGGTAGTTATATACTAATGTCTTAGTAGTAGTAGCTATATACTCATTTCTTAGTAGTGGGAGTTATGTACTCATTTCTTAGTAGTGGGAGTCACGTACTCATGACTTAGTAGTGGGAGTCATGTACTCATTTCTTAGTACTAGGAGTCATGTACTCATGACTTAGTAGTGGGAGTCATGTACTCATTTCTTAGTACTGGGATTCATGTACTCATGACTTAGTAGTGGGAGTCATGTACTCGTTTCTTAATACTGGGAGTCATGTACTCATGACTTATTAGTGGGAGTCATGTACTTATTTCTTAGTACTGGGAGTCATGTACTCATGACTTAGTAGTGGGAGTCATGTACTCATTTCTTAGTACTGGGAGTCATGTACTCATGACTTAGTAGTGGGAGTCATGTACTCATTTCTTAGTACTGGGAGTCATGTACTCATGACTTAGTAGTGGGAGTCATGTACTCATTTCTTAGTACTGGGAGTCATGTACTCATGACTTAGTAGTGGGAGTCATGTACTCATTTCTTAGTACTGGGAGTTATGTACTCATGACTTAGTAGTGGGAGTCATGTACTCATGACTTAGTGGTTGGAGTCATGTACTCATGACTTAGTAGTGGGAGTCATGTACTCATGACTTAGTACTGGTAATCATGTACTCATGACTTAGTAGTGGGAGTCATGTACTCATGACATAGTAGTGGGAGTCATGTACTCATGACTTAGTAGCGGGAGTCATATACTCATGACTTAGTAGTGGAAGTCATGTACTCATGACTTAGTACTGGTAATCATGTACTCATGACTTAGTAGCGGGAGTCATGTACTCATGACTTAGTAGTGGAAGTTATGTACTCATGACTTAGTAGTGGGAGTCATGTACTCATGACTTAGTAGCGGGAGTCATGTACTCATGACTTAGTAGTGGGAGTCATGTACTCATGACTTAGTAGTGGGAGTCATGTACTCATGTCTTCGTTCAACTCAAAGTATATCCCCTCACCCAATAACACCTACATATTTGACACAATGTTGACTAAGGTACCAGTTTGTTAACACATGGGACACACTGTTCACTAAGGTACCAGTATGTTAACACATGGGACACAATTTAGATCAAAGTTCATATAAGGTGACAAATTGGAAACAGTTTAGATCAAGGTCTCAGTAAGGTTAAAGATGGGACACATTGTAGATCAAGTTCTCAGTAAGTTGACATGTAGGACACATTGTCGATCAAGGTCTCTGCAAGGTGACACAAGTGACACATTGTAGATCAATGTTTAAGTAACGTGACGCATAGGACACATTGTTGATCAAGATCTGAGTAATGTGAACATGGGACACATTGTTGATCAAGGACTCAGTAAGTTAACTCTTTGCATACATTTTTGATTAAAATCTCAAAATGTGACTAATTGGATACATTGTTTAATCAAGGTATCATTATTGAATACATAGTTGCTCACGTATTCAGTAATTTTACTCATTGGACACATTATTAATCAACGTCTCAGTAAGTTAACTAATTAGATACATTGTAGATGAAGGTCTCAGTAAGTTTACTCATTGGACACATTATTAATCAACGTCACAGTAAGTTAGCTAATTAGATAAATTATAGATGAAGGTCTCAGTAAGTTTACTCATTGGAAACATTATTAATCAACGTCTCAGTAAGTTAACTAATTAGATACATTGTAGATGAAGGTCTCAGTAAGTTTACTCATTGGACACATTATTAATCAACGTCTCAGTAAGTTAGCTAATTAGATACATTGTAGATGAAGCTCTCAGTAAGTTTACGCATTGGAAACATTGTTGATCAAGGTCTTAGTTAATTTACTCATTGTAGATCAAGATCACAGTAAGCTTAGTCATTGGACACATTTTTAACAAGATCTCAGTAAGTTTACTCATTGGACAATGTCAGTAAGTTGACTCTTTGGATAAGTTAATTATCAATGTCTTAGTTAGCTGAGTCATTAAACACATTGTTAATCAAGTGTTATCAACTTCTCAGTAAGTTTACTCATTGGATACATTGTTGACCAACATCTCAGTAGGTTGATTCTTTGGATAAATTGTGGATCAACGTCTCAGTAATTTGACTAATTTATGCATTGTTTATACACATCAGTAAGGTTACTGATCACGGTCTCAGTAAAGTGACTCATTTGATTCATTGTAGATCAAGGTCTCAGGAAAGTGACTCATGGGATAATTTCTAGTTCGAGGTTCTTGTAAAGAGACTTATTGGATACATTTATTCTAAATCAAGGTCTCAGTAAAGTGACTCATTAGATACATTTCTAGATCAACGTCTCTGTAAAGTGACTTATTGGATACATTTCTTGGTCAAGGTCTCAGTAAAATGACTCAATGGATACATTTCTAGATCAAAGTCTCAGTAAAGTGACTCAATGGATACATTTCTAGATCAAGGTATCAGTAAAATGACTCAATGGATACATTTCTATATCAAAGTCTCAGTAAAGTGACCCAATGGATACATTTCTAGATCAAGGTCTCTGTAAAGTGACTCAATGGATACATTTCTAGATCAAGGTCTCAATAAAGTGACTCATTGGATACATTTCTAGATCAAGGTCTCAGTAAAGTGACTCATTTGATACATTTCTAGATCAAGGTCTCAGTAAAGTGACTCATTGGATACATTTCTAGATCAAGTTCTCAGTAAAGTGACTCATTGGATACATTTCTAGATCAAGGTAAATTATTGGATACTTTGTAGATCAAGGCTCCATTGAAAGTGGACAGTAACCTAGACTAAACTATAAAAATGATTATATCAGGTTTATATTTGGAGTAATGAGGGGAGAGACTGCAATCAGTTTGTACAAAATAAAATGAGTAAAACAGAGTAGGGTTAAATCTGAAAAATAAACGCAACAAAACAGCGAACGTGTCGGCAGAAAGCCTTCGTCAGCGGACAAAACAACAGAAAAAACGGTATAGAAATAAAAATAATAAATAGCACTTAGCTGGTAAGTAGTGTCTGTGGGCAGCAATAGAAGTGTGCTTCTAATGATTAAATGATTCACCACTCATTCATTGACTAAATTGATTAAGTGATTAAATAGCTTAACGATCATTCAATGATTAAAAAAATTACCGCTCATTGAATGAGTAAATTACGTACCACTCATTCTACAGTCCTCGCTTGTGCCAGCATAAAGACACATGATGTATGTGACCTTGCCCTCTAAATGGAGGTGTTCAGTGAGTTCATAAACTGCTACCAGGAAATCTGGCTGACAAATCACTTTGAAACTTATTTTGGGAACAATCCTCATGCACTTTAACTTAGGAGTCAAGTCACAGGAAACGATAGATTTATTGAAATCCTGACTGGCCACTGACACCAAAAACATCATGAGTGTGGCACCGGTCAACATGATGAGCTCGTGTTCTACAAGACAACAATCAAATGGAAATAAACTTATAAATTGTGATCTCACCTCTCAATTAAACCAATAAAAAAATCATTGTTTTAAAAATATAAAAGAAATTAAAAACGTGAAACCTTCTATTCCTAATTGGTCATTTTTTCAAATTGTCATAATTGTTCCTGAGTTTGGAAGAGGGTCAAGATAACTGTTCCTGTGTTGTGGAGACGAACGAGACTACCGTTCATGTGTTTGAGAGTGGGACGTGACTACTGTTGCTGAGTTTGGACGAGAGACTGGACTACCATTTATGTGTTTCAAAGAGTGCCGTGACTATTGTTTATGTGTATGAGAGACAGACGTGACTACTGTTCCTGTGTTTAAAAGAGAGACGAGACTACTGTTCCTGTGTTCGAGAGTGGAACGTGACTATTTTTCCTGTTTTTGTGAGAGGGACAAGACAGACTACATTTCCTTTGTTTGGGAGAGACAAGTGACTTTTGTACCTGTGTTGCGGACAGAAATAAGAGTACTGTTCCTTTGTTGGGGAGTGGGACTTGACTACTTTTCCTGGGTTCGACAGATTGACGAGACTACTATTCATGTGCTTGAGAGAGAGACACGAGACTACTGTTCCTGTATTGGGTTGAGGGACATGACCACTATTCCTGTTTTTGGGGAGAGAGGCGAGACTACTGTTTCTGTTTTGGGGAAATGGATTTGACTACTGTTCCTGTGTTGGGTTGAAGGACATGACTACTGATCCTGTGTTAGGTTGAAGTACATGACTGCTGTTCCTGTGTTGGGTTGAAGGACATGACTACTGTTCTTGTGTTGGGTTGAGGGACATGACTACTGTTCGTGTGTTTCGAGAGGGACGTGACAACTGTTCTTTTGTCTTGTAGTGGGACGAGACTACTGATACTGTGTTTGAGAGTTAGTAGTTACTACTTATCCTTTGTTGAGAGAGGGACGTGACTACTGTTACTGTGTTTGAGAGAGGGCCGTGACTACTGTTACTTTGTTTGAGAGAGGGACGTGACAACTGTTCCTATTTTGGGAAGATGGACGTAACTATTGTTTCTGTGTTTTGGAGAAAGACGAGGCTACTGTTCACTTCTTTGGGAGAGAGATGAGATTACTTTTCCTGTGTTTGTGAGAGGGACGAGAATACTGTTCCTGTGTTTGGGAGGTGGACGTGACAACTATTCCATTGTTTGTGAGAGGGACGAGACTAGTGTTCCTGTGTTTGGGAGGTGGACATGACAACTATTCCATTGTTTGTGAGAGGGACGAGACTAGTGTTCCTGTGTTTGGGAGGTGGACGTGACAACTATTCCATTGTTTGTGAGAGGGAGAAGATTAGTGTTCCTGTGTTTGGGAGGTGGACGTGACAACTATTCCATTGTTTGTGAGAGGGACGAGACTGGTGTTCCTGTGTTTGGGAGGTGGACGTGACAACTATTCCATTGTTTATGAGAGGGACGAGACTAGTGTTCCTGTGTTTGGGAGGTGGACGTGACAACTATTCCATTGTTTGTGAGAGGGAGAAGATTAGTGTTCCTGTGTTTGGGAGGTGGACGTGACAACTATTCCATTGTTTGTGAGAGGGACGAGACTGGTGTTCCTGTGTTTGGGAGGTGGACGTGACAACTATTCCATTGTTTATGAGAGGGACGAGACTAGTGTTTCTGTTTTTCATAACCAATATGTTGGTACGTCATCATCGGGAAACAGGTTGACGCGAGATAAGTCTACTGGGAGGGGCTTGTGGGGTGTGAAGTGTCGATCTGGTATCGAGATAAGTCTACTGGGAGGGGCTTGTGGGGTGTGAAGTGTCGATCTGGTATCGAGATAAGTCTACTGGGAGGGGCTTGTGGGGGTGTGAAGTGTCGATCTGGCAATAGTACAACTGAACGTTAAAGAGAAGCTGCTCCAAGAATGGGGCGTGGCTGTGGCACTCTTCCAAGAAACGCTGCGTAAAGGTAAGCCGATTCACATCACTGACTACTAGCTTTACCACTGTTAATGTAAACAATGCAGAGGGCCATATCCAAGGTGGTCAAAAATCAGTTCCTGATGGAGACGCTAGAGATTAAATCATACCAAGGTAAAGATACCCTCACCACTCGGTAGCACAAAAAAAACAGTCTAACATGACTAAAAAGTCTACAATAAATCCAGTCATCACTTAAGCTTACCTTTCGGCGATAATATTGACTTAAATACGACAAAATTAGCGTGTGATTTCTTCTTCTATACCTTAAGGGCCAACGATCATATTATGATTGATCATTTTAGCTCCTAAAATACATGTAGAGCGGATTTACAATATTTCTGTGCCTGGTGTTGATGAGGATATTTTGCTGGTTGCAAGGGCTACTTTGTGAGGGCATCATGCAATGGAGGTTGGAAGGTCTTAGGCAATAGACACAAATGTGTCAAGTGTTGTCGCCTCAACTGTTCCTTTTTGAAAACATGTTACACTCCCTGATTGTCTTTGGCAGGAATGAGCAGTTCCTATGCTGGCGTCTCGCAGGTATGAACGAGAACTGCCTGTCATGGCCTCGTCGCTGTCTATGGGGGAGAGTAACGAGTTTCTGTTTCATGCTGGAGCAGTGGACCAGCTCATATTTTATCTTTTACATAATGGAGAGCCATAGTTGTCGTCGTTCCTCCATTAGTGACCAGCCTACTGCTTCCAGCAGGCTGTCAACTTTAGAGGTATTCGTGTAGCGGTTGAGGACCAAGCGTTTTTCCCGTCGCTTGACCACCTCTAACCTGTCGATACTCTTCTGAGAAAATGGATCCCAGAATTAAGATGTATAATCTAAAAGCGGACAGACAAAAAATTTATAGGCTCCTTCTTTCACATTAGAGATACCAATCTTTAGGTTACGCCTTAAGAACGCCAGGGTTTCGCTTGCCTTGTTTCATGCCTTGTTAATATGCTCGTCCCAGCGGACCTCTCTTTAAATGTTAACACCCAGGTTCTTTACGGAGAAACTGGCTCAAGAATATATTATGGCCATTCAGTTGGTCACATTGGTAGTGTAGAGGAGTAAAACGTCTAAAGACTGACAGTGTCTGGCACTTGGCAGGACTAAATTATATGCCCCACCTTATCTCCAACTCAGCTAACCGATTGAGTTCCTGTTGTAGCTAGTTCTGGTAAAATCTGTTGGAGATCGTCCTATACATCTCTGTGTCATCTGCGTACAGTTTTGCTTGGGATTTCAGTTTTTTTTTGGGTAGGTCATCAATGTATGCTGGGAACAAAAAGGAGCCTAGCACTGATCCCTGAGGTATCCCTGACATATCACTGACAAAGGATGAGCTTTTACCGCCCACAACTACTGACTGGCATCGGTTGCTGTGGAAGCTAGAGATCCATGTTTTCGTATTGCCTTGAATTCCGTATCTCTAAAGTTTGTATAGAAGCAAACAATGATTTACATGTTCAAATGACTTTTGAGAACTCAATCACCAGCACGTCAGTTTGCTGGCTGTTCTCCAGATTGGTCAACAATTCTTCTACAAAAAATCAAGGAACTGGATCTCACAAGATCGATTGACTTGAAAGCCATGCTGACAGTCATTGAGTATATTTTGGCTATTAAAGATCCTTCATGACTGCGCTTACGATTATGTGCTCCAGCAGTTTGCATAACACGCTGGTGAGGGATATCGGATGACGATATTTCGCGGTTTCGGAATGCTTCATTTTCTTGTAGATTGGAGTGACTTGCGCTGTTCTCCAGTCTACTTAGAGTGCCGCTCTGTCAGCCGACTTACATGAACGCCCTGAGAAGCGCCGACTCCTGAAAAGCCACGGAGTGAAGAATTGGAGGAGCCACCTCCACATCAAAGTGAAACTACTAGCGACTTATCAAGATAGATGATCAAGTCAGATGATCAAGTCAGATGATCAAGTGAGATGATCAAGTCAGATGATCAAGCCAGATGATCAAGTCAGATGATCAAGTCAGATGATCAAGTCAGATGATCAAGCCAGATGATCAAGTCAGATGATCAAGCCAGATGATCAAGTCAGGTGATCAAGTCAGATGATCAAGTCAGATGATCAAGTCAGATGATCAAGTCAGATGATCAAGTCAGATGATCAAGACAGATGATCAAGTCAGATGATCAAGTCAGATGATCAAGACAGATGATCAAGCCAGATGATCAAGTCAGATGATCAAGTCAGATGATCAAGCCAGATGATCAAGTCAGATGATCAAGTCAGATGATCAAGTCAGATGATCAAGCCAGATGATCAAGCCAGATGATCAAGTCAGATGATCAAGTCAGATGATCAAGCCAGATGATCAAGTAAGATGATCAAGTCAGATGATCAAGTCAGATGATCAAGTCAGATGATCAAGCCAGATGATCAAGCCAGATGATCAAGCCAGATGATCAAGTCAGATGATCAAGTCAGATGATCAAGTCAGATGATCAAGCTAGATGATCAAGCCAGATGATCAAGCCAGATGATTAAGCAAGATGATCAAGTCAAATGATCAAGTCAGATGATCAAGCCAGATGATCAAGTCAGATATCCAAGTCAGATGATCAAGTCAGATGATCAAGTCAGATGATCAAGTCAGATGATCAAGTCAGATTATCAAAACAGAGGATCAAGTCAGATGATCAAGTCAGATGATCAAGTCAGATGATCGAGTCAGATGATCAAGTCAGATGATCAAGTCAGATGATCAAGTCAGATGATCAAGCCAGATGATCAAGCCAGATGATTAAGCCAGATGATCAAGTCAGATGATCAAGTCAGATGATGAAGTCAGATGATCAAGCCAGATGATCAAGCCAGATGATCAAGTCAGATGATCAAGCCAGATGATCAAGTCAGATGATCAGAACGATGGACTGAAAGGTCTGAGTATATACGATTGTGATACAAGGCAAGGCACTTGTTATGATGATAAATAGACTATACGGGATGCAATTGTGCATAATAAACAAAACTTATATTAGTCTCAAATTATTTTTTTTGCATATACCTCACTATTAATTCCATATATTAAGATACATGTAAATAAATAACTATCTTTCATTAAATAAATGGTGTTATGAAGTATTGATAGTTAAGGTAAAAATGAGTCATGTCATTATGTCGATTGGTTTGTAAAATCGACGTAAACCAATACCCCTAGACTTAAGCAGGTGTGACACTGATCAGAGAGTTGTTCCAATACCCTATCATAACAAAAGTCCTTTCACCACACTACGGATGCATAGTGTCAAACGACACGTTACCCAAGTAGTGAAATTTCGGTGCGTTATTTCAAGGATGCAAAGTGCCAGACGACACGTTGCGCAAGTAATGAAAAGTAAGGCATGTTGTTAAAAAATAATCAAATGCAGATGTCACTTTTCCCGATTATTGACGAATTGTTTACGTTTATTACACTCACAATCATTCATCAGAACTATCAACAGTTTTTACGCCGTTGAGAGACCCCCTTAGTTTAATTTTAGAGATTATGAAGACAGAATGTAGGTCTATTCCAGGTGTGATGGTAGGCAGTTTAATATCACCGCCTTCGTTCAAGTACCGAAACCACGGAGGTTGACTACAGTTGTTAACAAGTAATTGGAACTGACCAACAGTCAAAATAATTCAAGTGAAATTAGAAAAAAATTGTATTTTACTA
>CAXITT010000539.1:506303-521883 GCA_964033795.1 Lymnaea stagnalis | reverse complement strand
GTTGTTAAAAAATAATCAAATGCAGATGTCACTTTTCCCGATTATTGACGAATTGTTTACGTTTATTACACTCACAATCATTCATCAGAACTATCAACAGTTTTTACGCCGTTGAGAGACCCCCTTAGTTTAATTTTAGAGATTATGAAGACAGAATGTAGGTCTATTCCAGGTGTGATGGTAGGCAGTTTAATATCACCGCCTTCGTTCAAGTACCGAAACCACGGAGGTTGACTACAGTTGTTAACAAGTAATTGGAACTGACCAACAGTCAAAATAATTCAAGTGAAATTAGAAAAAAATTGTATTTTACTAATAATTGGGGGCGGGTGAAACGCCTTGAGTGCGGAAAGGCAACAGTCCCAAGATGTGGTCAAGATACAAAAAAAGAGCATTATGGAAGCCCAAAGTTAAGATCGTCATGATATAGGTCAAGCAGAGACCTAGGAGCTTACCGTGGTCGGCCTCATAAGCTGATCACAAACTTCCAATACTGTGGAATAATTTCAAGATATTAAAATAGATGGCACAAAGTAAGTCAAGTAGGATTGCAATAGTTATGAAAACTTGTTAAAAATATAAATAATAAGCATTCAGCATTTGTTTAGAAACTAGAAACATTAAGTGTCTGCTTATATGCAACGTTGCCAAGCATACGTACGAGAAAGATGCAGGAATTTAGCATCATCAACACATACTCGTACGTGCTTAAATTATGAAAATGTAACAACAATGACAAACACATGTAGGTGCTTAAGATGATGGATGTAACAACAATGACAGACACATGTATGTGCTTAAGATATGTAGCATCATCAACACATACTCGTACGTGCTTAAATTATGAAAATGTAACAACAATGACAAACACATGTAGGTGCTTAAGATGATGGATGTAACAACAATGACAGACACATGTATGTGCTTAAGATATGTGAATGTAACAATAATGACACACACACGTACGTGCTTAAGATATGGGAATCTAACAATAATGACAAACACACGTAGGTGCTTAAGATATGGGAATCTAACAATAATGACACACACACGTACGTGCTTAAGATATGGGAATCTAACAATAATGACACACACACGTACGTGCTTAAGATATGGGAATCTAACAATAATGACAAACACACGTAGGTGCTTAAGCGAATGGAATATGAACAACGCTGACAAACACTAGTACAGGCTTAAGATAAGGGAATGTAAGTACATTAATAAACATACTTACGTGCTTAAGATAAGGTACTGCAAGTTCTGTAAAAACCAGTTTTAAAAATGTCTTACATTATTTTTAATATTTTCATAGCTTTGCAATACGCTATATGTATAACATACTTAATATACATATACATACAATATACATACTGAACAGTGTCAAGGTTAAGTTACCTGTCAGGAAGTCAACAAGTTGTGGAATGTCAACCCGGTGTAGTCTTAGTAAAGCAATAACTAAACTTCAGTCACCACAAATAGTCTAAGTAAAGCAAGACAGAAAAACAACAACTATTATAATCAAGTAGGAGTTCAAATAAATTAATAGTGTTGTAAATTAGGCTGAAAACTCAAGGATCTCTGAAAGGTTCTCGTGTTTTTATAACATTTGTCTTTTACTGGAAATAAACTGCCGAACTGTGGAAGAGGTATTGCTTGAATATTTCATCCAATGGTTAATTATTTAAAAAAACAACAACAAAAAAAACATTCCTTCAAATAACATACTATATAAGAATAAAATTTGTGCTAACTTCTTGGAATTTTAGTTTGTGCGCTAATGAACACATTGTTACAACCATAAATTATTATATTTTTTATACATATTATATATTTTCCCCACCGGCTACCTTCGCGGAAAGCATTTAATAAAATTATAAATGATTATTTAACTAGGTATAAGACTTTATAAAGGATCTTAGCTCACCCAACCATTCAGCAAGGTAGACGAGGTCATCCATGATATTGTTAGCGACGTTGTCAACACTGACCTCCGTGGTCCAGAAGTTTATCACGTGAACACTGCACGAGAAATCTTAAACTGTCACGTGTGTAAACAAAACAAAAATAAATTCAAATAACGCTCCATACACAATCACGATGTGAGATGTTAATAGAAAGGAAGTCTAATAAAGTTATGCTTAATTTCCAAAAGTTCTCCTTCAATATATTCAATTACGTTGCGTAAATGATCAGAGCTGCTTCAAAATAATAATTTCTTTTACTTACAATTAACGTGATCAATAAATAATTACTGATCTTGTCTATTGTCTAAGCAGGTAAAACATTTTTCAAACACAAAATACAGCAAAGTAAACTCGTGAAATTCTCTAAGAATCAACATGAAACAAATAATCAAATAATCAGTTTATTAGCGTCGCCATACATCTCAGATAAAAATCATTGTTTATAAGGTCTTCCTATTGATGAAGACATTTATAAATGTATCAATTTAAATATAAGAATCATGACCAAATGTTGTTTTTTTTTACTTTTAAGCGTTAAGTTTATACAAGATGTAAATTAATTTTAGAACCATCATCCTTTATTTGCAGTGCTTAAATGACTTTGTAATGTAAGCCTGTGATTGACAGTTTAATTTATCGTATTGTGCTAGACATCTTTTTATCGATTAGAATAAAATGTTTACCCAGTGGCCAAAAACTGCTCACAGTCTAGTTTAGCTTAAGCTGTTTAGACTGTCTAGACTACTGAAATCTATTCCAACTGTTTAGTCTACTGTAAGCTGTTTAGACTGTTTAGTCTACTGTAAGCTGTTTAGACTTTCTAGTCTACTGCCAGCTGTTAATACTTTCACTGTACAAGAGGTTTTGTTGACATTTAAATTTTAATACAACAATAAATATTCTTTAGGGGAAATTTATATTCTTCTAGTTTTCAAATTATATTTGATTTTGTCGACACCAATCCGTTAGAACCTAGAAGCCTACTTATAATATAATATACCAACTGTTTAAGACTTCTTCTTCTCCTTTATTTTGAGGGCCCACGATCATAATAATAATAAAGTTCATTTCAAAAACACGCTTCATCCCCAAAGGCTCGAAGCGCGGTACAAAGTCAACAAAAAACAAATCTATAATTTACCACATTTAAAACAAACGCAACAATACAAAAACTAATTACAAGCAAACCATGTCAAAATCTTTCTAGCCATTTCAACCCAAAGCAACACATCCATTATGCATTAACTGGAAAATAAGGTAGACAATCACCCCAGAAGGTGTTTGCGAAATAGATGTGTTTTTAAACCGGTTTTAAAGGACTCCAGTGTCTGGCCGTTTGTGAGAGCGACTAGAAGGGCGTTCCAAATTTTTGGGCCAGTAAATGCGAAAGTGCGCTTTCCGTAAGTCTCAAGGCAAACACGTAGTGTCGAGAGTTTGCCACTATCGGATGAGCGGAGTCGTCTAGTGGGTACATAAGGCGTCATGAGGGCCTTGAGGTAGGACGGCGCCAAGTCATGTAAGCAGCGGTAGCACAAACTTGCGATGTTGTACTCTATGAGAGCACGCAACTGCAACCAATGCAACTCTCTCAGAAGTGTTTTAGCATCGTCGAACTTGCGTTTGCGGAGAACAATGCGTGCCGCATTATTCTGTGCTATTTGAATTTTATCCAGGAGCGTAGCTGGAAGATCCACAATGAGAGCATTGCAATAGTCCATTCGTGATAGCACAAATGCAGACATCAGCCTCTTTGTTGTATCAATTGTTAGGAAGGGCCTAATGTGACTAATCCTGCGCAGCTCCAGAAAAATCGCCTTGTATAGCATGTTACTATGACTTTCTAAAGTTAGTCTTCTATCTAGGTAGACACCCAGGTACCGCACTGTTTGAGCTAACTCAATACGCACACCTGAGAGAGCAATGGATGTCGTGTTATTTGCAGATTTTTGCTTCTGAGTGGTTGCGATTGGAGCAGCTCAGTCTTATCATCATTCAATTTGAGCTTGTTTTTGGTCATCCAGAGCTTAACCGACTCTATTGTTTTCTGTGTCATACTGAGCAGATGAGGGAACTGAGAAAGGATCACGGATTGATGAAGTTGTGTATCGTCCGCGAACATGTGTTTCAACGTGTCAAACTGCCTGATCTCTGCATCCAGGGTCAGAATGCACATTGTGAAAAGCACCGGGCCTGGGGCCGAGCCCTGGGGTACTCCGAATTCGATATTAGATTTCTTCGAGGTCAAGCCTTTTGAAATAACTGACTGCACCCATCATCCTTTATTTGTATTGCTTAAATGTCTTTGTGAATTGATCATTCTGGATCCTCTGACTTCTTATAGGTAGTGTTCTTTCACACACTTTGTACTAGGGGCGGGACATATGATTGAATCGCAACAATGTCAGGTAGTGGTGTAGTTCTCTTTGGTGCCACCCAGGGTGGGTCAAATGATTGCATCTCATAAATATCATACAGTTGTGTAGTTCTCTTTGGTGCCACCCAGGGTGGGTCAAATAATTGCATCTCATAAATATCATATAGTGGCGTAGTTCTCTTTGGTGCCACCAATGGTGGGGTAAATGATTGTATCTCATAAATATCATATAGTGGCGTAGTTCTCTTTGGTGCAACCCAGGGTGGGTCAAATGATTGCATCTCATAAATATCATATAGTGGCGTGGTTCTCTTTGGTGCCACCCAGGGTGGGTCAAATGATTGCATCTCATAAATATCATATAGTGGCGTAGTTCTCTTTGGTGCAACCCAGGGTGGGTCAAATGATTGCATCTCATAAATATCATATAGTGGCGTGGTTCTCTTTGGTGCCACCCAGGGTGGGTCAAATGATTGCATCTCATAAATAGCATATAGTGGCGTAGTACGTTTAGTGCCACAGGGGACAAGTTAAATGATTACATCTCAACCATGTCAGGTTGTGACTTAGTTATTTTTAATACAACGGGGTAGGGCAAATAAATACATCCATCCGGGGTTGATCAAATTATTGCATCCCTTTAATTTCAGGCAGTGTCGTAGTTCAGGTTGGTGCCGCCCAGGGCGGTGGAAAAAATATCAATAATGTTAAGTAGGGGGTAATTTCTTGTTTGTGGCCCCTGGGGCTAATAAAGATTTGTGTTACCCTTTTTCCATGAAAAATATCAAAATTTTGCTGAAAGTTTCACGGCGTTATGTAAAGAAAAAAACACGCCATTTATGTTCAGATCGCCCCTTCTTATCCCCTTTTCTACGCCCCTGCTACCAAGGCAGCAAATACGTTGGCGTCTCCAGCCTTTGATGTCTATTATTTCACATCCAGTGTCTATGCAAAAATCATATTGAATTCAAAATATAACACGACCTCATTGCTATTATGAAGTTAAATAGGTTTCAATAGCTTAAACAAAATATATTCAACAAAATTTGCCATGCGCAATTGAATACAAACCACCACAGTTTTAGACCCGTGTCAGATATAACTACATTTTAACATTTTCTTTAAAAGCCAACAATATAGATGTATATTATGCAGATGTGTATATGAACATTTAGAAAGCATATGAAGTTGCTAAGGTTTATTAAGAACATCAACTAACACTGCGGGTCTCGACCCCTTAGGGGGTCACACGAAACTTTTTACAGGGGTCGCCTAAGGTCATCTGAAAACACATATACTCTACAGTTATAAAGTATCAACGAAAATAATTGTGTGGTTTGGGGTCGCCACAACACGAGGAACTGTATTAAAGGGTCGCGACATTAGAAAGATTGAGAAACAATGACTTATAATAACTTCAAATATTTTTAAAAAAATTAAATTGAATGCGGTTAACGAGGATTTCAATTCCTTATTGAAGAGGATTTGACGTCTGCTCTCCATATTTTATTGTTATTTAATATGTCTAAACGTTGGAGTTATAAAATGAATGCTCATTATTTTGTCCCATTAAAAGGATTGTTCTATTTAATTATATATCAGCAAAGACATCGGTAAAGTGATATACAATTAGAATTGGGTAACTATAAGAATGGTCAATTTGTCTGTGGTGGCTTCTGACTCGGGGAGCTAATCTAAGTCTTGTCAATAGCAATAACGTAAATATGTAAGAAATGAGTAGGTGGGGTGATTGGAAATAGAAAAAAAAATGTATGTTGTTAAAAAGATGACGAAAATGGATGTTGGTAAAAAGAAAGAAAAGAGATGTTGGCGAAAAGAAAGAAGGTAAATGTTTGTAAATTGCATGAAAATGGTTGTTGGTAAAAAGCAAAAAAATTAATGTTGGTGTAGAGCAACTACAAGCAAATGTGGGTCAAGAGAACAACTACCGAGTGTTGTAAGTCGAGAGACCAACTACCAGCTGTTGTAAGTCCAGAGACCAACTACAAGCTATTTTAAATCCAGTACCCAACTACAAAGGGTTGTAAGTCCAGAGACCAACTACCAGCTATTGTAAATCCATTGACCAACAACCAAGTGTTGTAAATCCTGAGAGCAACTACCAAGTTTTGTAAATCCTGAGACCAACTACCAAGTTTTGTAAATCCAGTGACCAACTATCAAATGTTGTAAGTCCTGAGACCAACTACCGAGTGTTGCAAGTCGAGAGACCAACTACCAAGTGTTGTTATTTCAGAGATCAACTACCAGCTGTTGTAAGTCCAGAGACCAACTATCAGCTGTTGTAAGTCCAGAGACCAACTACCAGCTGTTGTAAGTCCAGAGACCAACTACCAGCTGTTGTAAGTCCAGAGACCAACTACCAGCTGTTGTAAGTCCAGAGACCAACTACCAGCTGTTGTAAGTCCAGAAACCAACTACCAGCTGTTGTAAGTCCAGAGACCAACTACCAGCTGTTGTAAGTCCAGAGACCAACGAACAAGTGTTGTAAGTCCAGAGACCGACTACCAGCATTTGTAAGTCCAGGAAGGAAATGTTGTTAAATTTTATCAATGCTTACCTGATGAAATTTACCGCCGGTACGGCATCAGTGTTTGGAACCACTTTTGTCTGAGAGTAAACATCTATATATATAAAAATGAATGTTTGTATGTCTGTCTGTATGTCTCGTATGCGCTCCTACACCATTCATGCCATTGCGACAAAACGTTAAACATTTGTTTTCCACAAAACCGGCCATTTAACTGAGTCATTAAAAACCTTATCAAGTGTTCCGTTCCTAGCCGTTGGCCCTTAATTCGTTTTTTTTCTTATATGAGCTTTGTAAAATATTTTTCACATGCGCTCTTACGCCATTTATCCGATTCATATAAAACTTTGGTGAAATGTTGCAAGCATGTCTATAAATATTTTTAATTTATTACAATCGTTTTAAAGTATTTAGTTTTGAGCCAGGGGCCTCACATTCTTTTTTCCTTATATGAGCTATATAAATATATTTTCAAACCGTATGCGCTCCTACACCAATCATGCGATAGCTACAAAACTTAGTGAGTTGTTGTCAATGCGTAAATGCATTTTACTGTGTTATTTAAACACTTTTAAAAATATTCCGTTTTCGGCCGTTGGCCCTTAATTCGTATTTTTTATTATATGAGCTTTGTAAAAAATAATTTTCATATACGCTCCTACGCCATTTATCCGATTCCGATAAAACTTTGGTGAGATGTTGCAAGCACGGCCGCAGAGGTTTTTAAATTATTATAAACTTTTCAAAATATTCCAATTTTAGCTAGCGGTCTTATTTACGTTTTTTTCTTATACGAACTATATAAATATAATTTCAAACCGTATGCGCTCCTGCACCATTCACGCGATTGCGACAAAACTTTGTCGAGTTGTTATCTATAAACATAACCATTCATTACAACACTTTTAAAATATTCCGTTTTGGGCCGTTGACCAAAATTCTTATTTTTTCTTATATGCGCTTTGAAAAAGATAATTTTCTATGCGCTCCTATACCATTTTTCGGAATGCGATAAAAATTTAGTGAGATGTTGTTCTATCGCCCACAAAGGTTCTTAAATTACTACAACCGTTTTAAAATATTCAGTGTTGAGCCAGGGGCCCTATGTTTGTTTCTTACAAAATGAGCTATATAAATATAATTTTAAACCGCATGCGCTCCTACATCATTCAAGCGCTTGCGATAAAACTGAGGTGAGTTGTTGTCCAAGAGCCAGAGCATTTTTCTAAGCCATTATAACTCTACTAAAATATTCCGTTTTTTTGGCAATCGCCCAAAATTCGTGTTTTTTTCCTTACATTAGGAGCTTTATAAAAAATAATTTCCGTATGCGCTCCTCTACATTATTACAATGCGATAAAATTTTAGAGAGATGTTGTGCGCGCGCCCGCCCGCAAAGGTTTCTTAAATGATTACAACCATTTTAAAATACTCCGTTTTTAGCCAGGGGTCCTATGTTCGTTTTTTCTATATAAGCTATACAACTATAATTTTAAGCTATACAACTATAATTTCAAACAGAGCTAAAGCATGAATGGATAGCTTTTTAATCAAATACAAATAGTGATATTAAATTGAGTGTGTTACATATTAAGTAGGTTTCTGAAGTAATACAACAATTCTACAATATTCCATTTGTGGAGGGGGGTCCTAAATTCGTTTTCCACACTTCTATTATCTATATAATTATAGTATGCATTTCTATACCATTCATTCGATTGTGATCAAACTGGGTCAAGTGAAATGCGCACTACCGAAAATGTTTCTAAATTAGAAAAAAACATTTTACAATATTCCGTTTGGGCCAGTGACCCTAATTTTATATTTTCTTCCAAGAGCTTTGTAACTATAATTTCAAACAGAGCTATTGCATGTGTGGAAGTAGCTGAATCCACCGGCAAATTTTTCAAATTTAGTACATCCATTGTACAATATTCCAATTAGGGCGGGGGACCCTAAATTCAATTTATTTTCTTAAATGAGCTTCATCAATATAATTTATAACGAAGATATCAACACTACCGCCCTTGAACAAATGACACATTTGTAGTAAAGCAGAGAAAACACGTTTTTACATTTTTAGTGTAGAGAGTATTTTTGTTATGTGTATAAATAAGCTTGAATTTTGTGACGCATTTTAGAATCGGAAATGACATCGAAATCGCGTTTTTTTTTTCCAACTAAGAGTATTTCTTGAATAGAGTCTTATAATTTCGGAGTTGTTTTGTGTTATGTAAATACATTTTACACCAATCGATGGTTTCTCAAGTAATTAAATAACACACTTGACAGCGTAGATATTGAACTATGGTCATTTTTTACCGCTGGAATTTACGATTTATAAATTAATGAGAAACTATACAACTGGAAATCTCCTGCCAACAATGAACGTACCTATTGTGCGAGGTTTTCATGTAAAAAGATGGGAGATCCTAACGTGTGAGAATTACATTCACCATCAAAACCATTATCATTGTTGGTATCAGGTGACAATAGCCAATCGAAACATTTCTTGGCAAACATACGCAAATGCAATTCATGTTTCCAAATGACATCGTTCGGTGCAACAAATATCGTGCGCGAGAATTACATGCCAACATTTAAAGTAAAGTGAAAGGCCAAATTTACCATCGTGTAGGATCTCTGATGCCAATGCCAAACACAGATCACAAATGTCTTCAAATGATTTCATGGGGAATACTGATGAGCAAATCGATCAACGTTGTCATATCAATACGGGCACTAAACGAGAAATCGTCGCTGCAATGCAAACGTTATTTTTGCAACACAACGAATTAATTCAAATGTATAGAGTTGCACTTGAAAAGATGCCGACTGATGAATACAAAGTCATAGTTAGAGCAGACTAAACACCTGTCGGCCAACATGAAAGACAATACAATGCACCAACAATTGATGAAGTGGCGATCATTATAGTTGGCAAAGAATTTAACTCAAGTGATATAATTCTTCATCGCAGAAGTGTTGATGTTCAGCGAGTCTCAGAAACTCATCGCTCATACGTTTGATCGCAATATCCTATTTTATTTTGGGAAGGAGAAGATGGATATCATTTTGACATCAAATTGAGAAATTCGAATAAGAAAGACAGTGCCATGAAATACTATTCATATCGATTGATGATTCATGCGTTGGGAATGACCTCTCGGAATCGATCTGCAAACAAACTTTTCGCTCTTGATTTGCAACGTGAAACGCACGTTGATATTGAAGAATTAGGTACGGTACATTTGTTCACATGAATCTTCCGAAATTGGTTCCATTGAAGTTACTATTTTAAATGGAAAATTTAAACTAGGTGATGTACTTTCGCCATTCACCCCAATGATTCTAACAGATATGCCATTTGAATTCAAACGCCTACAGTTTCCGATGCGACACGCGTCTACAATGACTATCTACAAAGCACAGGGACAATCGCTACAAGTTTGCGGACTAAATTTGGAAAACCCATGCTTCGCCCATGGACAGATGTATGTGGCCTGCTCTCGCGTTGGAAAATCTTCTGATTTATTCCTGTATATACCAGATGGAAAAACAAGAAAAACTTTGAGTATTTAAAAGCTCTTGAAGAAACATAACATGCAAACACTTTCTTTCATTGAGTGGCATTGCAACGCATGCCGGGTACTCGCTAGTTTTCAATATTGAAGCATCTGAAGTCAACACTTTGAACAAGAGTGAATGATGAACATTTGAAAACAATTCTCATGATTCATAACATCTTGAAAGCAAAACTTAAGATTCACAAACCGCACTATCCATTTTTCCTGTTTAGTTTGTGATATAAGAATATGTGCGCAGTAGTCCTGTTTTAACTATATTTTCGCTAACTCGCCATTTTTTGTAGTAGTTAATACAAATTTTGGTTGTCATTGTTGTTTTCTGCATTGCATGACATCCACCCACAATTCTTGCGCGGCCATTTCGGATACTACTTTTCAGCCAAGTGGTATTTTAAAAATTAATTCCGTTTTTTCTACTGTTTGCTAACGAAGGATTCCTGTCGACACGTTCGTTGTTTCGTTGCATTCCTTTTTTAGTTTTTCACATACTTTGTTTTAACCCATTTCTCTTTGTGTTAACCTGATTGCACTTTCTGCCACTTACTACCTTTGGATACATGTGCAAAGATTGGTTAAATTATATTGATCCAAGTCTTTTCGAAAGGAAAAGCAACTAATATTTAAGCTTATAAATATGTATGATTATGAAGAATCTATGAAAAGATTAAAGGACATTTGTAACTATCTTATATGTGTGGGTTATGATGTTACTTGTAGATGTGTAAGTATCGCTGACACTATTCATCCATATGTACATTGGTCCATGCTTGTCCAAACAAGTAACAGAGAACTACTTGAATTACGTTGAATTATTGACTGATCACCGACCACACAATAAAATAATATCTCTGTAGATCAGAGCAAAGATAAATGTCACATAAAACTTCTTCCACTTCACAAATCAACATTAAGATGCTGTTTAATAACTAAAATAACCGTAGCAAGTGCTCATAAAAAATCTCCAACCGTCGTTGTCAGTTTTCCTCCATCCCATCATTCCTTAACTTCCTTTTTTCTCTACTTAACAAAACAATATATTATTTTACGAAACAAAATTGATATCTAAATATTTGATATGTGACATGCGCCCCACCCCTAATGAAAAAATTTTGTGCAACAAAATTTTTAGCACAAATATTAAATATCTGCAAAGTAAAATGGCCAGAATACTATAATTTAATTAAGAACTATTCATAGTTAATACTTCATTACCATTCTTTAAAAAATATGTACAAGTTCATCATAAAATAAATGTAAAGTATATGTACACTTTGTATCCTGATCAAATATCAGTATGTCAATTTGATTTGTTTATGTCAATTTGATTTGTTTATGTCAATTTGATTTGTTTATGTCAATTTGATTTGTTTATGTCAATTTGATTTGTTTATGTCAATTTGATTTGTTTATATCAATTTGATTTGTTTATGTCAATTTGATTTGTTTATATCAATTAGATTTGTTTATGTCAATTTGATTTGTTTATGTCAATTTGATTTGTTTATGTCAATTTGATTTGTTTATGTCAATTTGATTTGTTTATGTCAATTTGATTTGTTTATTAACTATGTTTAAATCACATGAGATAAGATCGATTTGTACAGAAGCTATCATCACAATGTCTCTTGTTACGTTTTGACAGGAATACTCCTCTGTTCGATCATTCTAATAAATTCATAATAATGTGTCTGTGAGATCATAATTCTCAGTTCTTGTGTTGCAGGAATACATCTCTGCTCATTGATTAGTCAATATTATTAATATTGTGCTTTTAAATGCATGTCTTACACATTTTCAATGATGTATGTCTAATACCCTCTTTTTCTAATTTCAATCAAATGAAGTAAAAGTTACATTATGTATATATTGTCATGAATTCTATCACAACAAATGAAATAACATCAAAATATAACATAGTTCATTATCATCATCATGTCCCTTAGTCATTGGACCGTTGGGGCGCCACAAATGACATGTGAACCATCCTCTTCGATTCGTCTCTGTCTTCAGCACTACGCACTGCATCGCCCAGTGTTAGTCCCGTCCACTCTTTGATGTTATCCTTCCATCTTTTTCTTTGTCTTCCTCTTCTTCTCCCTCCTCTTGTGGTGCCCTGCAATATTTCTTTGGCAAGCCCTTGTTTCATTGTTACGTGACCGTACCATTGTAGTTTGCGGTTTTTCAGTTACCTGTAGGTCATCGTAATCCTCAATAGCTTGACAAACTCTTTCTTTCACTGTATCATTAGGAGACAGTCAACAAACACAAAAAAAAACTGTGAGGGTGTGAAGAATCACAGAAAATTAAATGCCCTATGTTTCCCTTCAAGGTCAATTTTTTGGATGATATAGTAGAGCACAAAATTAGAAATAAATCATTGGGTAGACTAAATGTGGTAGATGGTTTGTTAGAGGGAAAACCAGTAGGTTTTCTTAGCGACACAGGATGCAGCATAATAGGATGTAGATCTCATTTCATTAATAAAAATAAGGTTTTGCCAGGATGTTATACATTGAAACTGATTGTCGGACAGGTTCCACAGTATCCGACAGCATATGTGGGTATAGTTACACCTTATATTAAAGGCACATTTGTGGCGGCTCTCTTCGATGATCCGGTGGCCGATTTGATAATTGGAAATGTAGATGACGCCCCTGCTCTAAGCGCCAACGCGGTTACTAGAGCCATGACAACTCAAGGCGTGCTGACAGAGAGGTTACTAGAGCCATGACAACTCAAGGCGTGCTGACAGAGAGGTTACTAGAGCCATGACAACTCAAGGCGTGCTGACAGAGAGGTTACTAGAGCCATGACAACTCAAGGCGTGCTGACAGAGAGGTTACTAGAGCCATGACAACTCAAGGCGTGCTGACAGAGAGGTTACTAGAGCCATGACAACTCAAGGGCACGACTGTCTCTCCAAACTAGAGCCATGACAACTCAAGGCGTGCTGACAGAGAGGTTACTAGAGCCATGACAACTCAAGGCGTGCTGACAGAGAGGTTACTAGAGCCATGACAACTCAAGGCGTACAGACAGAGAGGATACTAGAGCCATGACAACTCAAGGCGTACTGACAGAGAGGTTACCTGATGATTTATTGGGTTGTAAGGACCCTGGTGTATTCGACCCGATATGTTTCTTGAAAGACCCAAAAAAAAAAAAAAAGACCCAGCATTAGCTAAATTTTGGGAATAAACCGAGAGACTGGTGAAATACATGAGAGAGAAAAAGTGGGATAACTTCCTTATAATCAAAAAAGGTCTCCTCTATAAAACATTATGAGAAAAAGAAAAGAGGGCAAATAGAAGAACAATTAATGATACCTAAACATAGGAGAGGCATTTTTCTTTCCAAGGGACATTCTGGGGTATTGGCAGGGCATATGTCAATAAATAAGACTAGAGAAAGTATCAATTCCCAATTTTATTGGCCTGGGATAGATAAAGATATCAAACAATACATTAAAACATGCGATATATGCCAAAAGAGCAGGTATACAGGACGAAATAAACCTATAGATTTAGGGAAAATGAATGTGATAACAACCCCGTTTGCTAAGGTCGCCATAGATCTAATTGGCCCCATGCAGATGACCACCAGGAAAAACAGGTTCATCCTTACATTAATTGACACGACAACTAGATGGCCAGAGGCCGTTGCTTTAAAAGAGACCAGTGCCGAGACTGTGATAGAAGCACTAAGTCCCATTTTTTCCAGGATAGGTTTCCCACTTAACTGTACTTAAGCATTGAAACCTTTCCAGCAAGACTTTAATTTTCCCCTTTGTTTTTACACTGGAACATTTATTGTAGAAATATCATTTATTGGAGTAATGATGACATAACTACTCAACGGTACTTGATTAGAGAAACCAGAGTATTTTGACTTTCTGAACAAAGTGAAAGTGTACCCGTAATGTTGGATTAAAGGACGTTTGAAATCTTGGAATTTTTATTATAAAAAGTGTGTGCACAACAAACTTCAGCTCTCATTGTTCGTATTCCCAGAAACTCGTTCATAACTTCTACATTTGTTCGTATTCCCAGAAACTCGTTCATAACTTCTACATTTGTTCGTATTCCCAGAAACTCGTTCATAACTTCTACATTTGTTCGTATTCCCAGAAACTCGTTCATAACTTCTATATAAACATTAAGAAATATCTTCTCCAAACTTCTATATCAGCGGTTCTCAACCTGTGGGTCGCGACCCATTTAGGAGTCGAACAACCCTTACACAGGGGTTGCTATGACCATCGGTCAACACATATTTATGAAATAGCAACAACAATAATTAAATGGTTAGGGATCACGACAACATGAGGAGCTGTATTAAAGGGTCACAGCATTAGGAAGGTTGAGAATCACTGCTGTATATGAACAGTAAGAAACATCTTGATTAACATTGAATTTATGACTCGTCATACTTATAGCCCGATGTTCCCGACTTTGGAGAAAACTTTCCAAATCGAAAATGTTCTAAAAATTGTCAACAGTGTGACGCGTTGGTTTTCCCACGTGTTATTTCTAGGATTAAAAATAATCAATTCTATTTGAATATGTTAATATTAACATAAAGAAAAACTATTTTAACTACATTATAGTTACAAAATTAATTAACATGAGCAAAGTGAAAATAGTGTATCTCAAATAGGGTTGTTAAGTCTTGGTTGTCTCACATAGGCATGGCTACCACAAAAATACACATGGCTAACTGTACACATTTTTGGCTAACCACACACATACACATGGCTAACTGTCGAGTATGAGCGATCATTAGTAATTGTTGCGACTCAATATTATGTTCATTAGTTGTTGCACGCTTTTCCCGCGCTTGACTATTATAGCTAGTGAACGCTCTTCCCGCCATTGTCTTTATGACGTATTTTTATGCTGAGTCGTGACGTATTGTCTATGCAGTGTTGTGACGTATGTTTTAGTCGTGCTGGCAGTCTTGAGTGGAACCTTGGAGTGATAGGATGTTTATTATATTTACTTAGATATTAAAGTTATAGTTATTATGAAAAGGAGTTGAGTTTGTTAATTGATAGTGAGAATAGTACGACGCTTCAACGTATGAAAGAACTGACGAATGTAAT
>CAXITT010000539.1:486806-502409 GCA_964033795.1 Lymnaea stagnalis | reverse complement strand
AAATAAATTCCCAAGTAATGTGAGTGAAGGTTGTCCAGATTTTGAGAGCCAGGAGTGCTCTAACATTAAGTTGGAAACCAATGTTGAAAGTGTTAAAGAGAGCGCTGCCAGCTCTAAAGGTGCACTTGTTTATGATTTTCAAGAGGGGGTGAGTTGTCAGGTCCATGAGTTGGGAGGTGAGGCTTTTGTTTGTATTGTTAAAAAAATGAATCTGTTAAAATGAACTATTACCATGATTGCTTTGAAGTTCCTGATTTGTTTGAATTTCTTTTTTATGAGACTCGTTTTTCATTTTGTAACAATTTAAAAATATGTATTTTAAAACTGAGGTTTCACATGAGTTATGGCCACGGGTCAAAAGACCGTGGAGAGATATTTCTAATTATAATAAACATGTTGAAGCTTAAAGTTGTGAAATCCACGGACAAAAGATATGTCCCGCCATCTGTAGCTGTGTTATTTAAGAGCAAATAAAGGCTGCTCAAATTGTTGTGAGGCATCTCTCACCTGTAATAATGTTAGATAGTTTTGTGTTTTATAGTGATGGCCATTGGTTTTGTTTAAAAATACACCTTCTTGATGATGTGATTTGGATTGGCTTAGTAATAGTTTCAAATTCAGTAAGGATATTAATGTATTTTCTCTGATTTTTGAGATAAAAATATAATTATTTTTATTGGTATAAAAAATGATTTAATGGTCTGATTTTTATTGTCGTACATGAATTTTTAACTCTTGAATTGCATTTAAAATTATGTACGAAGGATTGTTTATTTTATTGCAGTGTATCATAAATCTGTTTGATTTTCAGTGATACCTAAATAATGTTTTTTTGATAAGGACCATTCATATGGCTGAAGGTCTCTTCTTGATGTAATTCATGTAAATTTTGTGTGTCTGGTGACGATTTAACTCCCTTAGTTAAATCTGAAATGAAAGAGGGGGGATATGTCGAGTATGAGCGTTCATTAGTTGGATAACGGTGGACATACTCATGATCCTGACCCCAGGCAAGAGCCGGCCTCGCAACCACGGTTCATGGTTAAAGATACTGAGGAACAAAATGATATTATTGCCTCTGCTGACGACTCAATTTTTTTAAATGGAAATGAAAGTGATTTGTTAATTGATCCGTCAGCTAACGTTAAAAGGGACAACGTTGACAGTGCTGACATACCCCCAGTGGCAAAGGGTACAGATATAGCTTTAGATTCATGTCAAAACGAGGTTGAAGTAGTTGGTGTATCCCAGGAAGTCCAATGTAAAGAAGAAAGGGGACGACAATTTAATAAGGTAGAAGTCATTGGAAATGACCTTAGGTGGACTATGCAGGGGATTGTCCCAGCGCCACAGCATGTAATAAATTGGTGGTTATGGAAACGGGTGGCATTGAAAGCAAAGAGAACCCTGTTCTACTCTCTGAGGACATGATTTTTGTTGTATCTCATGGTGAGCCACCAGATAATGTAAGTCCTGAAGTTGAAGTGTCTGATTTTTTGTGTGAGATTGATGAGGTGAGTGTAATCCCTGAGGTGGGGGAAGGAGAGAAAATTGTTGTTGATAATTATTGTGATGTAAATGAGTCACTGTGTAATGTGAGCAAAAGTTGCTCAAATATTGATATTTTTACAGAGATATGTACTGGTAATGAATATGAATTAGTTGATAATGTGAGCCAGGTGTGCTCAGGTTTTGATGCTATTGCAGAGATCTGCAATGAAAATGTAACACAAGTTGTTATGAGCAAGGGCTGCTCAGATTTTCATATTGTTACGGATAGCTGTAATAATAATGAATCACCTGTAAATGTGAGCCAGGGCTGCTCAGATTTTCATATTGTTACGGATAGCTGTAATGATAATGAATCACCTGTAAATGTGAGCCAGGGCTGCTCAGATTTTCATATTGTTACGGATAGCTGTAATGATAATGAATCACCTGTAAATGTGAGCCAGGGCTGCTCAAATTTTCATATTGTTACGGATAGTTGTAATGATAATGAATCACCTGTAAATGTGAGCCAGGGATGCTCAAATGTACATATTGTTACAGATAGTTGTAATGAAAATAAATTCCCAAGTAATGTGAGTGAAGGTTGTCCAGATTTTGAGAGCCAGGAGTGCTCTAACATTAAGTTGGAAACCAATGTTGAAAGTGTTAAAGAGAGCGCTGCCAGCTCTAAAGGTGCACTTGTTTATGATTTTCAAGAGGAGGTGAGATGTCAGGTCCATGAGTTGGGAGGTGAGGCTTTTGATTGTATTGTTAAAAAAAATGAATCTGTTAAAATGAACTATTGCCATGATTGCTTTGAAGTTCCTGATTTGTTTGAATTTCTTTTTTATGAGACTCGTTTTTCATTTTGTAACAATTTAAAAATATGTATTGTAAAACTGAGGTTTCACATGAGTTATGACCACGGGTCAAAAGAACAGGGAGAGATAATTTTAATTATAATAAACATGTTGAAGCATAAAGTTGTGAAATCCACGGACAAAAGATATGTCCCGCCATCTGTAGCTGTGTTATTTAAGAGCAAATAAAGGCTGCTCAAATTGTGGTGAGACATCTCTCACCTGTAATAATGTTAGATAGTTTTGTGTTTCTATAGTGATGACCATTGGTTTTATTTAAAAATACACCTTTTTGATGATATGATTTGGATTAACTTAGTTATAGTTTCAAATTCAGTAAGGATATTGATGTATTTGCCCTGATTTTTGAGATAAAAATATAATTATTTTTATTGGTATGAAAAATGAAAATTAATGTTGACATTCAATTTCAATGGTCTGATTTTTATTGTCGTACATGAATTTTTAACTCTTGAATTGCATTTAAAATTATGTACGAAGGATTGTTTATTTTATTGCAGTATATCATAAATCTGTTTGATTTTCAGTGATACCTAAATAATGTTTTTTGATAAGGACCATTCATATGGCTGAAGGGTTCTTCTTGATGTAATTGATGTAAATTTTGTATGTCTGGTGACGATTTCACTCCCTGAGTAAAATCTGAAATGAAAGAGGGGGGATATGTCGAGTATGAGCGTTCATTAGGAATTGTTGCGACTCAATATTATGTTCATTAGTTGTTGAACGCTTTTCCCGCGCTTGACTATTATAGTTAGTGAACGCTCTTCCCGCCATTGTCTTTATGACGTATTTTTATGCTGAGTCGTGACGTATTGTCTATGCAGTGTTGTGACGTATGTTTTAGTCGTGCGGCAGTCTTGAGTGGAACCTTGGAGTGATAGGATGTTTATTATATTTACTTAGATATTAAAGTTATAGTTATTATGAAAAGGAGTTGAGTTTGTTAATTGATAGTGAGAATAGTACGACGCTTCAACGTATGAAAGAACTGGCGAATGTAATCAATCCAAGAAGACGTATAGGAGTTGACACTAACCACACATACCGTCATAGATAACCACACACATACACATGGATAACCACACACATGCGCATGGCTAACCACACATACCGTCATAGATAACCACACACATACCGTCATAGATAAACACACACATACACATGGATAACTACACACATATACACGGAATGGTGATTTAATTGAAAGCTGCATAGTTTGAATTTTAATATCATTCTATAATTACACAGCAATCTGTATTGCTGCTCCTTCTAATGAGCCATTACATACCGGAGAGCTGCCAGGGTAAGTATTTTTTTCTAATTAGAAATATTGCAATTTTTAAAAAATGTATATTTAAACATTCGGTTTACCTTTTTTAAATATGACATTCAAAGTGATGAAAGCCTTTAACTTAAGAATTGACATGTTACAAATAGACTAGTTTCGTGGTTTAACTTGATGCAGGCTTGGTTCAACTTGATGTAGCCTATGGTTCAACTTGATGCAGTCATTGGTTCAACTTGATGCAGATCTTGGTTCAACTGGATGCAGGCATTTGTTCAAATTCATGCAGGCATTGGTTAAACTCGATGCATGCATTGGCTCAATTTAATTTAGGCATGGCTTCAACTTCATGTAGGCATGGGTTCAAATTCATGTTGACATGGATTCAATATGATTTAGTCATGGGTTCAACTTGATGTAGTCATTGGTTCAACTTGATGTAAGCATGGGTTCAACTCGAAGTAGACCTTGGATCAACTCGATGTAGTCATTGGTTCAACTCGATTTTGGCATTGGTTTAACTCGATGTAGGCATGGATTCAACTGCGTGTAGGCATAGTTTTAACTTTATTTAGACCTTGATTCAACTTGATGTAGTCATGGGTTCAACTCGATATAGGCATTGGTTGAACTTGCTGTATGCCTTGGTTACACTAATGTATGCCTTGGATTCAATTTGATGCAGGCATTTAACTTTTGTTCAACTGATATCATTTTCTTCCCAATCTTTATTGATTCGAAGGCATAACTCTAATAATGAAATGAAGTATCGAAGGCATAACTCTATTAATGAAATAAAGTATCGAAGGCATAACTCTAATAATGAAATAAAGTATCGAAGGCATAACTCTAATAATGAAATAAAGTATCGAAGGCATAACTCTAATAATAAAATGAAGTATCGAAGGCATAACTCTAATAATGAAATAAAGTATCGAAGGCACAAATCTAATAATGAAATAAAGTATCGAAGGCATAACTCTAATAATGAAATAAAGTATCGAAGGCATAACTCTAATAATGAAATAAAGTATCGAAGGCATAACTCTAATAATGAAATGAAGTATCGAAGGCATAACTCTAATAATGAAATGAATTATCGAAGGCATAACTCTAATAATGAAATAAAGTATCGAAGGATAGATGTGTTACAATAATATCTTTGCTATGACTTGATCTGATAGATTTGTTACAAAAATATCTTTGCTATGACTTGATCTGATAGATTTGTTACAAAAATATCTTTGCTATTACTTGATCTGATAGATTTGTTACAAAAATATCTTTGCTATGACTTGATCTGATAGATTTGTTACAAAAATATCTTTGCTATGACTTGATCTGATAGATTTGTTACAAAAATATCTTTGCTATGACTTGATCTGATAGATTTGTTACAAAAATATCTTTGCTATGACTTGATCTGATAGATTTGTTACAAAAATATCTTTGCTATGACTTGATCTGATAGATTTGTTACAAAAATATCTTTGCTATGACTTGATCTGATAGATTTGTTACAAAAATATCTTTGCTATGACTTGATCTGATAGATTTGTTACAAAAATATCTTTGCTATGACTTGATCTGATAGATTTGTTACAAAAATATCTTTGCTATGACTTGATCTGATAGATTTGTTACAAAAATATCTTTGCTATGACTTGATCTGATAGATGTGTTACAAAAATATCTTTGCTATTACTTGATCTGATAGATTTGTTACAAAAATATCTTTGCTATGACTTGATCTGATAGATTTGTTACAAAAATATCTTTGCTATGACTTGATCTGATAGATTTGTTACAAAAATATCTTTGCTATGACTTGATCTGATAGATTTGTTACAAAAATATCTTTGCTATGACTTGATCTGATAGATGTGTTACAAAAATATCTTTGCTATTACTTGATCTGATAGATGTGTTACAATAAAGCGTTTACCGAATGTTTTGTCAGGCAGATTCCGATTGGAAAGCTTTTTTAAATTTAATGGGTATAACATGTCAAATATTTGCTTGGTAATCAGACACGACAATTTCATTAGACAGTCGATCATTGTTTATCTTGGTTTGCTTTTCAGATCAATTTATGAGTGATATTAATAATAGTCTGAAAAATTCATTTCAGATCCTAATCCTTGTCAACGTATAAGAGATGGCAAAGTTCGTCGCCCTACATCCTGTACCAAGTATTATGATTGCGCTAATCATAGGGCAAAAGAGAAATCCTGCGATAGTATAGAACACTACAGCACCAAGGTATAAGTTAATTATAGATCACTACAGCACCAAGCTATAGGTTAAATATAGAACACTACTATGCAAGTTATAGGTTAATTATAGAACACTACAGCACCAAGCTATAGGTTAATTATTGAAAACTGCAGCACAAGCTAAAGGTTAAATATAGAACACTACTGTGCAAGTTATAGGTTAATTATAGAACATTACAGCACCAAGGTATAAGTTAATTATAGAACACTACAGCACAAGCTATAGGTTAAATATAGAACACTACAGTGCAAGTTATAGGTTAAATATAGAACACTACAGCACCAAGTTATAGGTTAATTATAGAACACTACAGTGCAAGTTATAGGTTAATTATAGAACACTACAGCACCAAGATATAGGTTAAATATAGAACATTACAGTGCAAGTTATAGGTTAATTATAGGACACTACAGCACCAAGCTATAGGTTAATTATAGAACACTACAGCACCAAGCTATAGGTTAATTATAGAACACTACAGTACAAGTTATAGGTTCAATATAGAACACTGCAGTGCAAGTTATCGGTTAATTATAGAACACTACAGCACCAAGCTATAGGTTCAATATAGAACACTAAAGTGCAAGTTATAGGTTAATTATAGAACACTACAGTACCAAGCTATAGGTTAATTATAGAACACTGAAGTACAAGCTATAGGTTAATTATTGGACACTACAGCACAAGCTATAGGTTAATTATAGAACACTACAGCACCAAGCAATAGGTTAATTATAGAACACTACAGCGCAAGCTATAAGTTAATTATAGAACACTACAGTGCAAGTTATAGTTTAATTATAGAACACTAAAGCAACAAGCTATAGGTTAAATATAGAACACTACAGCAACAAGCTATAGGTTAAATATAGAAAACTACAGTGCAAGTTATAGGTTAATTATAGAACACTACAGCACCAAGCTATAGGTTAATTATAGAACACTACAGTACAAGCTATATGTTAATTATAGAACACTACAGCACAAGCTATAGGTTAATTATAGAACACTACAGTGCAAGTTATAGGTTAATTATAGAACACTACAGCACCAAGCTATAGGTTAATTATAGAACACTACAGTACAAGCTATAGGTTAATTATAAAACACTACAGCACAAGCTATAGGTTAATTATAAAACACTACAGTACAAGCTATAGGTTAATTATAGAAAACTTCAGTACAAGCAATAGGTTAATTATAGAACACTGCAGTACCAAGCTAAAGCTTGATTATAGAACACTACAGTACAAGCTCTAGGTTAATTATAGAACAATACAGCACAAGCTATAGGTTAACTATAGAACACTACAGTACAAGCTATAGGTTAATTATAGAACACTACAGCACAAGCTATAGGTTAATTATAGAACACTACAGCACAAGCTATAGGTTAATTATAGAACACTACAGCACAAGCTATAGGTTAATTATAGAACATTACAGTGCAAGTTATAGGTTAATTATAGAACACTAAAGCACCAAGCTATAGGTTAATTATAGAACACTACAGCACCAAGCTATAGGTTAATTATAGAACACTACAGTACAAGCTATTATAGAACACTACAGTGCAAGTTATAGGTTAATTATAGAACATTACAGCACCTAGCTATAGGTTAATTATAGAACACTACAGCACCAAGCTATAGGTTAATTATCGAACACTACAGCACCAAGCTATAGGTTAATTATAGAACACTACAGCACCAAGATATAGGTTATTATAGAACACTACAGCACCAACCTATAGGTTAAATATAGAACACTACAGTGCAAGTTATAGGTTAATTATAGAACACTACAGCACAAGCTATAGGTTAATTATAGAACACTACAGTGCAAGATATAGGTTAATTATAGAACACTACAGCAACAAGCTATAGGTTAAATATAGAACACTACAGTGCAAGTTATATGTTAATTATAGAACACTACAGTACCAAGCTATAGGTTAATTATAGAACACTACAGCACCAAGCTATAGGTTAATTATAGAACACTACAGTACAAGCTATAGGTTAATTATAGAACACTACAGCACAAGCTATAGGTTAATTATAGAACACTACAGTGCAAGTTATAGGTTAATTATAGAACACTACAGCACCAAGCTATAGGTTAATTATAGAACACTACAGTACAAGCTATAGGTTAATTATAGAACACTACAGCACAAGCTATAGGTTAATTATAAAACACTACAGTACAAGCTATAGGTTAATTATAGAAAACTTCAGTACAAGCAATAAGTTAATTATAGAACACTACAGTACCAAGCTATAGGTTAATTATAGAACAATACATCACAAGCTATAGGTTAATTATAGAACACTACATCACAAGCTATAGGTTAACTATAGAACACTACAGTACAAGCTATAGGTTAATTATAGAATACTACAGTACAAGCAATAGGTTAATTATAGAACACTACATCACAAGCTATAGGTTAATTATAGAACGCTACAGCACCAAGCTATATGTTAATTATAGAACACTACAGCACCAAGCTATAGGTTGATTATAGAACACTACAGCACCAAGGTATAGGTTAGTTATAGAACACCACAGCACCAAGGTATAGGTTAATTATAGAACACTAATGCACCAAGCTATAGGTTAATTATAGATAACTACAGCACCAAGCTATTGGTTAATTATAGAACACTACAGCACCAAGCTGTAGGTTAATTATAGATTACTACAGCACCAAGCTATAGGTTATATATAGAACACTACGGCACCAAGATATAGGTTATTATAGAACACTACAGCACCAAGCTATAGGTCAATTATAGAACACTACAGCACCAAGCTATAGGTTTATATAGAACACTACGGCACCAAGCTATAGGTTAATTATAGAACACTACAGCACCAAGCTATAGGTTAATAATAGAACATTACAGCACCTAGCTATAGGTTAATTATAGAACACTACAGCACCAAGCTATAGGTTAATTATCGAACACTACAGCACCAAGCTATAGGTTAATTATAGAACACTACAGCACCAGGCTTTAGGTTAATTATAGAACACTACAGCACCAAGCTATAGGTTAACTATAGAACACTACAGCACCAAGCTATAGGTTAATTATAGAACACTACAGCACCAAGCTATAGGTTAATTATAGAACACTATAGCACCAAGCTAAAGGTTAATTATAGAAAACTACAGCACCAAGGTATATGTTATCTATAGAACACTACATCACTAAGCTATAGGTTTGTTATAGAACACTAATCTTTAGCTTTGTTATAGAACACTACATCACTAAGCTATAGGTTTGTTATAGAACACTACATCACTAAGCTATAGGTTTGTTATAGAACACTACAGCACCAAGCTATAGGTTTGTTATAGAACACTACATCACTAAGCTATAGGTTAATTATAGAACACAACAGCACCAAGCTATAGGTTAATTATAAAAATTTTATATTTAAAAATGCATCAGCAGATTTCATTTTAACTTCAACTCTGGCTCTCGAATATAACCAAAGTTCTAGTCTCATTCATTCATGTTAGCAATCACTTGACTCAGTGTTCCTTTGGCAGATCCGGGTTTTCTGAACTTGGCATAGGGCTCCACGGACTGCGTATTTTCCACCAATCAAAAAAACAACAAAAAACAACTAATTTTCTTCAATGTTTTGAGTATAGCTCTTGTAACCATTTCAGTTATTTGTTGTCAAATTATGTCCACACTTAGCTTTAGCTTTAACAAAAGCACATGATCTATCATCCACATCTTAAAAAACTGAATTTACACCGCAGTTTTTAGGTATATGATTGAAAATACAAATTTAGTTGCTAAATAATTTTCCCGCGGTAACATTACATTTTTTGAATAAGTCAGCATAACTATAATTTAAATTAAAATTAGAAAATATTCTTTTTATTCAAGGATTTTATATTCCCCAGTCATCTACTTCATTATCACAAGGACCCAAATATTTCTTACTCATCGTTTTAAATTTTCTCATGAGGCCAAGGGCTAATGTCCCAATAAGTCAGTCCATTTCTGTCATAATAACGACCTCAGAACCAACTACACAAGGTTTTGAGTTTAACGATCTAAACCAAAGTGATGTTCGTTTATATTTTTGTTTTTTTACATCTCTTTATTGGATTGAGATCGATACATTAAATTTAGACAATTCATAGAAAGATACTAATTGATCACAATTTATTGTAAAAAAAATTCTTGCATGAACATTTTTAACAATACGGAAATTTAGAATGAAGCTTAAGCGTCAGTTGACACGATCAAGTTCCTTTTACAAATAGCTGCCGAAGACAATCAGGGACTGGAACAATCTTTCAAAGGAACAATTGCGGCGACAACACTTGACACATTTGCGTCTATTGTCTCAGGCCTTACAACCCCAAGTGCATGATAACCTGTCAAAGAAGCCCTTACAGCCAGTGAAATATCCTCATCAACACAAGGCAAGGAAAAATTGCAAATCCCCTCTAAATGCATAGGAGTCAAAGTGATCAATAAATTGATCGTGGGCCCTTAATATATAGAAGAAGAAGAATTAATGATGAGTAAGTGAGTAAGGACTTTTATTAGTATATAGAATATTATAGGAAAAAAACGAATTCGGTGCCCCCGGTTGTGATCGTCCCGGGTAGAGTTTTGAAATGAAACCTGCTGAATTTTTGTAAGAACGCTGGAAGGAATACGCCTGCCATGAAACCTGCTGAACTTTTGTAAGTACGCTGGAAGGAATACGCCTGCCATGAAACCTGCTGAACTTTTGTAAGAACGCTGGAAGGAATACGCCTGCCATGAAACCTGCTGAACTTTTGTAAGAACGCTGGAAGGAATACGCCTGCCATGAAACCTGCTGAACTTTTGTAAGAACGCTGGAAGGAATACGCCTGCCATGAAACCTGCTGAACTTTTGTAAGTACGCTGGAAGGAATACGCCTGCCATGAAACCTGCTGAACTTTTGTAAGTACGCTGGAAGGAATACGCCTGCCATGAAACCTGCTTAACTTTTGTAAGTACGCTGGAAGGAATACGCCTGCCATGAAACCTGCTGAACTTTTGTAAGAACGCTGGAAGGAATACGCCTGCCATGAAACCTGCTGAACTTTTGTAAGTACGCTGGAAGGAATACGCCTGCCATGAAACCTGCTGAACTTTTGTAAGAACGCTGGAAGGAATACGCCTGCCATGAAACCTGCTGAACTTTTGTAAGTACGCTGGAAGGAATACGCCTGCCATGAAACCTGCTTAACTTTTGTAAGAACGCTGGAAGGAATACGCCTGCCAAATTTCAGGCTTCTATCTACAAGGGAAGTTGGGGAATGTAGCTTATAGAAAAAATGAAATGGGGTCCCCGGCCCCAGATGGGTGGTTATTATGTGTTAAGTACCCTTCGGTATTTGAATATGGATAATCAAATGTATGTATATTAAGTATGGTCAAGATCCATCTATTCATGTAGCAGTATTTGTTGAGCATTTTATTTATAAAGCTCATATAGAGAAAAATGACATTTGGGCCCCCGGCCCCAAACGGTATATAGTTTTGAAATAAAACCTGCTTAACTTTTGTAAGTAAGCTAAAAGGAATAATCCTGCCAATTTTCAGGCTTCCATCTACAGGGGCAGTTGGAGAATTAGTGATGAGTGAGTAAGTGAGTGAGGGCTTTGCCTTTTATTAGTATAGATTCCGTGTGTGTTTATGTTTGTCGTCCTAGTCAACCTACTCGGCCTTGTTGCAACGGTCGGACAAACAGTGGAGAGATGACCCGTTCCCCCGCACCTATAACATTGCATTACACCGTTCTCATGTCTAGCCAAGGTGGTTTTCTCCCTGTTCATTTGGACGTTGGAAAGGTCTGGGTTTACAAGTCTTTCCGGCCACGTTGAGCCGGCTGCAATGTACGGAACCTCTCTTATCTGTTTTATCTTATTTGTAACTCTGCTATCGGGTTGGGTGTTTTTAAAATTATCGATGATTTGCAAATTTCCATCTACACTTTCACGTTTTCTTCCTTCATTTAACTTTCCAAAAACTTCTTTAGACACGCAACTCTTAATCTTATTCACTACCAAAAGATTCAATAAATCCTCAAATGTTTCTGGGATTCCAGCATGGCTTCCCATGAATTTAAGCTTGCTGTGACCATTAAGGCAAATCTGCGAATGTCCTCGTCAGTTGATATCAAGTTATGGTAGTTAAGTCTCTTCATTGAATCCTGCATGAGTCAACTGTTTTCTTCTAACACTGTCATAATCAGTGTCATTATTCAGTCTTGAGTCTGTCAGAAAGCATTTAAAACGACTGGTCAATTTGTCTGTCAAAATCAGGGTCATTAATCAGTCTTGAGTCTGCCAGGAAACATTAAAAATGACTGGTCAACTTGTCTGTCAAAAGTAAAGCCCAATCTGCCTTATTTATTCCCTGTCTATGAACTTGAAGCTTGAACTGAATAATGAACGATTCTAGGTCCTCATCCTCTTTCATATTGTTAACGTCTCTTAATCTCGATGTTAAAGCACTTTTGCATGCAGTCAAAGGCAGCTCTTGGACTCTCTGCTTTTCCTCCCGTTCTAGCCTTTCCTTTGTATCCCTCTCATCTCGTTCTAGCCTATCTTGTCTATCCCTCTCCTCTCGTTCTAGCCTATCTTGTCTATCCCTCTCCTCTCGTTCTAGCCTATCTTGTCTATCCCTCTCCTCTCGTTCTAGCCTATCTTGTTTATCCCTCACTATAGATTCACTGTGCAGCATAACAAGGGTTCTGACAATTTTGCTGCAGACATACTATCTTGATTGGTTTAAGAAAACTTTATACATGGCCCATATTAGGCCCATTTAAGCATGGGACAAAAAAGGAATAAACTGTACATATATGCTATTAATTATTAATTTGTGTTTTCTTGCTCAAGAAAATATTATTAGTGGTTAGTATCATTTCATGAGTGCTAAATAAAAATATTAATATTGTGTTATGAATAACATTAATATATTAATAATAAGATTGTACGTCGTTGCTCGTTTTTGAATTAATTTTCATGGTGGTAACACTATCAAATTATATTTTTCTTTCTATGGCAAAATCAATTTTAATTATATTCCATAACTTTAAATGTATCATGTTTGGTTTTGTCTTAGTACATAGCTCTGAGTAGAGTTGTGTCCCGACACTAAACTCCTGTGCCTGAGACAGGTGTTTTAACTAGTCAAGGCCGTATAATGGAATCCTCGTGGCAGATATCCTGGTGATGGTTTCAGAATTGAGTTACCTAGGCAGTACCTTTAGGACATAGTAATGTTTAGATGCTACTGTTTTGAACATTAGTTACCTAGGCAGTACCTTTAGGACATAGTAATGTTTAGATGCTACTGTTTTGAACATTAGTTACCTAGGCAGTACCTTTAGGACATAGTAATGTTTAGATGCTACTGTTTTGAACATTAGTTACCTAGGCAGTACCTTTAGGACATAGTAATGTTTAGATGCTACTATTTTGAACATTAGGTACCTAGGCAGAACCTTTAGGACATAGTAATGTTTAGATGCTACTATTTTGAACATTAGGTACCTAGGCAGTACCTTTAGGACATAGTAATGTTTAGATGCGACTGTTTTGAACATTAGTTACCTAGGCAGTACCTTTAGGACATAGTAATGTTTAGATGCTACTATTTTGAACATTAGGTACCTAGGCAGTACCTTTAGGACATATTAATGTTTAGATGTTACTGTTTTGAACATTAGGTACCTAGGCAGTACCTTTAGGACATAGTAATGTTTAGATGCTACTGTTTTGAACATAAGTTACCTAGGCAGTATCTTTAGGACATATTAATGTTTAGATGTTACTGTTTTGAACATTAGGTACCTAGGCAGTACCTTTAGGACATAGTAATGTTTAGATGCTACTGTTTTGAACATTAGGTACCTAGGCAGTATCTTTAGGACATAGCAATGTCTAGATGCTACTGTTTTGAACATTAGTTACCTAGGCAGTACCTTTAGGACATTTTAATGTTTAGATGCAACTGTTTTGAACAATAGTTACCTAGGCAGTACCTTTAGGACATAGTAATGTTTAGATGCTACTGTTTTGAACATTAGGTACCTAGGCAGTACCTTTAGGACATAGTAATGTTTAGATGCTAATGTTTTGAACATTAGTTACCTAGGCAGTACCTTTAGGACATAGTAATGTTTAGATGCTACTGTTTTAAACATTAGGTACCTAGGCAGTACCTTTATGACATATTAATGTTTAGATGCTACTGTTTTGAACATTAGTTACCTAGGCAGTACCTTTAGGACATATAATGTTTAGATGCTACTGTTTTGAACATTAGGTACCTAGGCAGTACCTTTAGGACATATTAATGTTTAGATGCTACTGTTTTTAACATTAGTTACCTAGGCAGTACCTTTAGGACATATTAATGTTTAGATGCTACTGTTTTGAACATTAGTTACCTAGGCAGTACTTTTAGGACATAGTAATGTTTAGATGCTACTGTTTTGAACATTAGGTACCTAGGCAGTACCTTTAGGACATAGTAATGTTTAGATGCTAATGTTTTGAACATTAGGTACCTAGGCAGTACCTTTAGGACATAGTAATGTTTAGATGCTACTGTTTTGAACATTAGTTACCTAGGCAGTACCTTTAGGACATAGTAATGTTTAGATGCTACTGTTTTGAACATTAGGTACCTAGGCAGTACCTTTAGGACATAGTAATGTTTAGATGCTACTGTTTTGAACATTAGTTACCTAGGCAGTACCTTTAGGACATAGTAATGTTTAGATGCTACTGTTTTGAACATTAGGTACCTAGGCAGTACCTTTAGGACATAGTAATGTTTAGATGTTACTGTTTTGAACATTAGTTACCTAGGCAGTACCTTTAGGACATAGTAATGTTTAGATGCTACTGTTTTGAACATTAGGTACCTAGGCAGTACCTTTAGGACATAGTAATGTTTAGATGCTACTATTTTGAACATTAGTTACCTAGGCAGTACCTTTAGGACATAGTAATGTTTAGATGCTACTGTTTTGAACATTAGGTACCTAGGCAGTACCTTTAGGACATAGTAATGTTTAGATGCTACTGTTTTGAACATTAGGTACCTAGGCAGAACCTTTAGGACATAGTAATGTTTAGATGCTACTGTTTTGAACATTAGGTACCTAGGCAGTACCTTTAGGACATAGTAATGTTTAGATGCTACTATTTTGAACATTAGGTACCTAGGCAGAACCTTTAGGACATAGTAATGTTTAGATGCTACTATTTTGAACATTAGGTACCTAGGCAGTACCTTTAGGACATAGTAATGTTTAGATGCTACTGTTTTGAACATTAGTTACCTAGGCAGTACCTTTAGGACATAGTAATGTTTAGATGCTACTGTTTTGAACATTAGGTACCTAGGCAGTACCTTTAGGACATAGTAATGTTTAGATGCTACTGTTTTGAACATTAGGTACCTAGGCAGTACCTTTAGGACATAGTAATGTTTAGATGCTACTATTTTGAACATTAGGTACCTAGGCAGTACCTTTAGGACATAGTAATGTTTAGATGCTACTATTTTGAACATTAGGTACCTAGGCAGTACCTTTAGGACATAGTAATGTTTAGATGCTACTATTTTGAACAT